>BOPP01000222.1:1614766-1653592 GCA_017312745.1 Gryllus bimaculatus | reverse complement strand
GTTCAAACGCCATCCCCTCGTTCAAACACCCCCCCTCGTTCAAACACCCCCCTCGTTCGAACTGATTAGAAATGGTTATGCGGCGTTCGAGCCAAGACGACAGTAATGAGTTTCCGATGAAAATTAAATATATGATGTAGATAAAGGGAGCGGTATAGATAAAACATTCTAGACACCGGTTAGTGTTTCACTCTTTTTACAGGTTTTCCATTATCTATTTCAGGGGGATAGCGAAACAGTTATCTGACAATTGTATTCCTAAAACTTCGTGATCTGAAAAGACCTCGGCATTACAGCAAGTTGGCAGCAGCTCCAACAACCCCGGCTGCACAATCATCAGCCAAGTAGTGTCGGTGTAAAAAAAGTGGCAGCGACGAAGAGAGTGAAAGTGAGACAGACGTTTAGCGAGAAAGAGAGCAAGAGCGGGAAAGTGTAACGAGAACGAGAAAGAGAACAAGGAAAAAAAGAGCAGTGGGAAAGAGAGCAACAGCAAACGAGGGTGCGAGTGAGAAAGACCGGAAAGCGCGAAGATCCCCTGCGACGACGGGATGCAAATCTCCGAAGGCAACACAGCAGGCGCGGCCGCGGCCAGGCGATGGGGGCCGAAGGGCGGCGGGCGGGGCGGGAGAGCCGATCGCGGGGGCGAGTGACGTCAGCGGCCCGCCCGCATTAAAGCGCCGCCGAGCCCAGCGCCGCCTGACCCCGCTCCGCCCCACCACGCACCGCCGCGCGGGAATCGCCCGCCGGGAAATTATCCCCATTTGCGCGGCGCGGCCTGCGCACGGCGTAAGCGGCGCACACTGCACGCGGCCCGCGCCCGCCACCGCGCCGCCCTGCCGGCCTCTCAGACGCCCACGCCCGGACGCACGCAGCGCGCGACGAACCGCGTCACGCGCAGCGAATCAACCTGCGTTCGGCTCGAACACATGGGTGGATGATTAGTGCATGCTGTGTGTAAAGGAATACGTAATGATTCCGATTCTAGTCAATGACAGGAATGGAGAGCGAGCTGACTTTCTGTGAGGCAGCCCAGGTACGATTCTCAGCCGGGCCAAAAATGAGTGGCTTTCTAATACAAAATAACCTCAGTTTCTGTAGACTTGTGATGAAAGAAAAAAATCATGAGTCAAAGCTTGGAAAGGTGGCAGGAGTGCGTAATGCTCGACAGAAGGTTCCCTTACACCCAGGCGTGGATAAAAATAAAACATGGTCCATCCATGATAACACTGTTGCTGGTAACGTTCCGATTATTCGAACCCTAAATTGCCAAATACATTTATTTTCCTTTACAGTAATGAAAGGCTTAGGGCAGTAACGATAAGATGAATGAAACACAGCAGGCTTCTCGATATTTCTAGGTATTAATATCTCTATTTCGGTCAAACTTTGGCTCATCTTGTTTCTGATCCAACCCTAACTTTAATGTGAATGAGAATACGAATAAATACGTAGTAAAATGGAGAGTCATATTTTCAATAAAATCAATATATTGACAGTTATAAATTGCGGAAGGCTTGCTGTGCCTGAGGCGGCAAATTATATCATTACTGCTCCAACCACTTAATGCTCTATTTCTTCAATACGTGTAGGGATTATTGTCTGATAATATATTTACGGGCACCCTAGATTTCGAGGGGCTCTAGATCGTTTCCCAGTGAGCAGGACTGTGTCAGGGAGCACAATAGGCTTTGTCAGAGTATAGCACAATGAATGATCACGAGACTTTTCAATGGTCTCGAGCGATCGACAGTGAAATAAATTGTGTAGTGGCAATGCAAACGAGTTCAAGGTCTCTTTAAAGGGAACTATTCGAATGAATTCAATACAATAAAACTATATTATCATTTGCATATTTTCATTCAGCTTTGAAGATATTTATATAAACATTCCGAAGATTGGCATTTAAGAAAAAAGTTGACAAATAGAGAAAAACCTTTAAAACAATATTTGAGAAACATGGAATTAGATAAAGTAATCTGTTTCTTTAGGTTTGTTTTTATTTGTAACTGAAAATTTGTGAATTGTATAACGCAACTGACCGTATCCCTGGAGGTAAGCAAGTGCGGGATGTGTGTAAATAAGGGGTGATGTTAGGACCAGGAAGAGGAAGGAAAGATTGGGCGCGCTCCGTGGCCCGTTTGCTAGTGTACTTCTCCGGCATTCACCTGGTGTTGATCGGATCAAACACGGAAAACCACCGATCAGAGCAGCCGGCCGCTGGAATTCTCCTCCGAAAGAGCGACTGAACGCGACAGCTGTGTAGCGAATGTCGAAAACCCTTCCACCGTCAGGACTCGAACCCTGGACCTCAGGTCAGAGGCACCGCACGCTGCCCCGGGAGTCGAGAGGTTGTGCGGAGTCGGTTCCGCGTCGGTTCCACGTGACGTCCGTGGAGCGTGTCGCTGCAGCGAATCGAAGAGCGTGAGACGCACGCGGCGGAGCCCCGGTCTCCTTTACGACCCATTATGTGCGCTTACGCCCTTCGCCTCCCAGATGCCCTTAGCACTCAAAAGTACTTATGTCGTAGATAACATTTTTGTAACGTTCACGTTTTCGAATTTCGCAAAGTAGCGCAGACAAGATACAGTAATTTGATTTCAAGACGTATTTTAGGGTAGTCTCTGTGATGTAACGAAACGACGAATAGCTCGTCCAGAAACAAATATGAATAGGGAAAAATCGATGCCTGCGCCTTCGAAATATGAAGACTTTTATTTTACCATGATCTTTATTCAACTGTACGAGTACGTGCAAGTACGTTGAGTACGTTGTATGTACTGTACCTACTATACGTATGTTGAATGTAAGTACTGTATGTATGTTACTCTGAAGTCGTGAACAGTTAACAATACAAAATGTTACAATATTAGTTGCCAATATTTATTTTCCCTTTAGTTCCAAGGGTGTACGAGAACGTGTGCAGATCATTCCAAGAAACAACCTGCAGTGTTATGGTTGAGTGACATATGAACTTTCACTGCTGGTACACTGGATTCTCCCTTTACACGAGACTTTTCCTATGAACTCGTTAATTCTTGCGACAGTCTTTTATTTGCGCCGCGAGGGCCAAACGCAGCCGTAAGTGCACGCGAACGCGCTAGGGGCAGGGGGCACTTCAAACTGCTGACTGGCGCGCGGGCGGAATTGGTTCAGTACGATCTCCTTCACCCTTCACGAATGCAGCCGGACTTCCGGATGATGAGAGGTAATGTAGAGGAAGTAAGGTATGTACCGAGAACTCTATTAGGCTTCTGTTAAACTGCGCATCAAGAAAAATCAATACCTTAAATATTTCGGGTCATCAACGACGTGATGGGGCGTCACCCGGGCAATTCTTTTTAGCTTAATCACTTATCCATTAAGAGAAGAAATGTATAGTACAAAGTATAAAATTAAAAAAAAAATGTTTACTTTCATCCCCGCCAAGTCCCGCTCCGCTCCACACAGCTCCCCCACATTCCCTCCCCTTACAATTATATCTCAAGTCTGGCGGTGCAGTGATCAATGAGTTTCCTCTCACTAATAATTTTTTAGCTCTGATTAAGTCCTAAAACATCTATAGATTCAGAAGGGGAACGATGAATATTCTAACAATAAATTATATCAGATTCCGTTTCGGTCGTCCCCGCTCCACTCCGATAACCTCGCTCATCTGCCAGGCTTTGCCTCTATCCTCCTCTCTCCCTTCTCCGTCCTGTTCTCTTCCCCGTCCCTCTCCTTAAGAACAAATTGACAACGTTGACCCTTTCTTACTCAGAGCCTAAGTGTTCTGTTGCAATGAAGTAAACGCTCATTGACATAACATTGTATGATTTTTCAGAATTGATTTGGTCACTTTGGCAGATTTCGCGATAGTTTTCGATATATTCGCGTGGGATGTGATGAAACTGTTTAATAGTTTTTCGAATTTCCATCGCTAGTCTTACTTGTCAATATTGAGATTGAAATATGGCTCTCACAAAAAATGTAATTCTCAGATACGCCAAAATCAGTGGGTCATGACATAACCCTTAACTTGTTGACACGTAACATCGCAAATTTGCCAAATAAACAGGCCGTACTTCTCATTAATTTCGTTGACAGCAACTTCCTCTCAACCCATCTTGTTCCGAATTCGCTTTAAAAATTCAAGGTTTCTTAAATGAGCTAACAACTGTAGAGCACACACCTGTTCCGGAAGCTGTCAGAGACTGCGGAGCGAGGATGGGAGAGGGGAAGCGAGCGGGAGGGAGGGAGGGAGGGCGGTGGAGGGGAGTTGGGTCGTCACGCTTCGAAGCCCGGACACGTTTCGCGCGGTGCAGTGTATATTCGTTGTTGGGCACCGCCTGAGGAAAAAGAAAGTGAGGAAAGAAAAGCCGCTGATACGGAGGATGCGTGACTGACGCCAGCTTGAGCATCCTGTTCCTTTGTCCAAAAACAAGGAAGCAGCGTCTATTTCGTTGTTGATACATCATGTAGTTTCATTGAGTATTACAACATAACACTATTCTTATGTCCAAACTTACATACTTGTGTATATCATTATTAGAATCGCAAAGTGGAATAGTAGCCATTCACAGGCTGCGATAGCAAGCCCGCAACTGATTTGTAAAACGGTGGTGCTGGATAGAGTCCCCTGTGTGACAGGTTATCGATCTGAGCTTAGTATTTGATTCGAAGGACACTACTCCTTGTTGGATATTCTAGAGCCGGTTGCTACAAAGGATATCTTTCTTTGGTTTCTTCCAGTGAGTTAAAGATTATGCCGGAGTAGCTTTAAAGCAAGTCACTGGTCTGTTTGCGATTTACCTCATCTTATCTCGATTCCCATTCGGCATGATGCCCCGTTCTCAAATTGTTCATAAATCATCACGTCAAAAGAGCTCTTCAGAACCACGGCAAGTATTCGTTATCAGTCATTGTTCAAAAAAAGGAATCATCGGCCAAAAAACATCAAGAACACAAAACACCACCAGCAAACCGTGGATTCAAAATCCGAAAACTAATGAATAAAATCAGTTTTGGTAAATGATTTTAACGTATTCTTTGCAGTCAATACGAAGGAAGAAATTGTCTAATACAAAAAATGAGAATTTATTTTGTAGTTTAGTCCAAGTCTTTTCTTCGCTTTCAGATTAAACAATTAGAAGACATTCTATTACAATAATACGATATCTACTACTCCTCACGCACATTTATCGGCGGCTGCTGTGCAATCAACACCGGTTTGACGAAAGAAGACGAATATTTATAAATTATCGGAATACTTTCTTCACTAAAGTCCCTTTGACTTCAGCTACTTCGCCCAGTTATGATCCGTTCAGATGCCTTAGGCCCAACAGGATTTCGCGCTTGCTGGGGTTTCTGTCTTTTTTACAGTCACCTACAGTATCACAGCCGTCTTGACAAATTCAATTGTAATGTGTGAAACATGGTAATGCATGTTATCATGTTTTTCACACCCAAAAGCTATCATTTGCATCAAAAGTAAATACGGGTGAACATATAAAATTGAAAGATAGAAATCATTTCTTCGTTCAGAATTTTTGATTTTGGCAGGAATTCAGTTAGGTTCATACGAGTGATATAAGAAATAAAACATAACAGCACAACCTGTATGATTCATTATTCAAAGACACAAATACACCAAAATTCAAAAATCTTCATCTAGAAGTTACAGCAGTGTTCAATTAGTGGAAAATTAGATATCAATTGACATAACAGATATGACTTTCGTAAACCAACGAGCGTGACAGACAATGCATAATGAACATAACGGCAGAATAGTGCCTTCAATCCAACGCCGTTTCAGGCCAGATACGACCATTCCACATTACTTAATTGACAAGGAGTTACACGCAGGCAGAAATTAACTCGTTTACACAGCGTAACTGCGCACCTCATGCGCACTCCCTCAAAGATACGACTGCGCGTGATCTCGTACGTGCGCCAGTGGCTGATGAACCTCCCCTCTCCTCTCCCGGGAAGCTTCAGCTGACCATTCACAACACTGGAGGAAGTGGGTGAGGCTTAACGAGGAAAGAGAACTTGCCTCTCAAGTCGCCTACGACGTAACAAGGAATAAGATGTTGAACTGCCGCTTACAAGTTACGCAAACTTCATCAATCCCAAGTCAGTCACTGTGGAAGTGTAACTTCTAACAACCACCAAATTCGCGGAGGCAACGGTTCCAAGGTCGAGCCTCGTGTAAGAGTATTATCGACATGTGATAACCAGCAAAGGTGGCTCAGTCAGAAACTGATGCCTCTCTGTGCCTCTGATCGGAAGGCCCTGGGGTTTGAAAAATGACGGTGGCAGGCTTTTGACATTATATTCATAGCGAGATCAATTTCGCTGTCTAGAGAAGAATTCTAGCCCCTGGCTGGTCTGATCCGTAGTTTTCCGTGGTTGTTCCGATCAACAACCGGCGAATGCCGAAGCAGTAGCCAACCCACGCGCAGCGGACCGCGCGCTAGTTTTCCTTCCTCTTCCTTGACTTATCCTATTCCCTTACTTACATACATTTACACTTACACTGCCACTCGCATGCACTACACTATCATACATGGCGGGAGACCAATCGTGAGGTTGGAGGTTGTTCCGGCAGGGGTGGTATCATGCTGGTGGGAGATGCCAAACCAGGTAAGCCGACGTATGTTGCCGCCGGATCTCGCCACACAGTTGGTAAAAATCACCACCATCTCCCACGGTGAAAACATGCACTGCACTTACGGACTAATGACCTTAGTAGTTGACGCGCCCGGAATCACTAATCAATCAATACATCAATCATCATGTGACTGTAACCTGTTTGGTGTTCCATACCGCAAATCGCATTTTAATCATTACCAGGGGCGGATTTTGATAATCTAAAACATGGCCAAAACTGATTAATAAAAAGCTCTTGAACTTTAATGATGCCCTAAAAACAAAGAAAAATGTACAAAATGTTATCAAAGCCTCTTCTGATGAACAACTCAAGCTGTTGGATAAGTTATTGATGTAATCGAAGCTTCTTTCTTTTGTTAAAGTGAGCTCTGTGAGCAAACTTTGGGTTTGCACTGTTCTTTAAAAAGAAAATATCAGACTTTATTAATCCCTAAATCGGCCGAATTGACAATGGTGCCGATAAATGTCACAGAACCTTAGATAACATAGTACACACAACATCGGACATTACAAAATAAGGGCGAAGAAATCGAATAGGCTACTCAGGAATTCAGTGGTGAACATTTGTTGGACCTCGAAAATATTGTTTGAAGAAAATACCATTAAAATGATATTAAAATCAATTAAATCACCGCAAATGCAGTAAAACTGACGGCCAGAAATCAGTTTGTATTTATCAATATCATCACGTTTACTAAGGAATAATAGGCAATTCAAGCCACTGTCGTTTCGAAACTTTGTATGCATGTGTTGTCTATGTTCACAGTTTCATCGTAAAATCTGCACACCTGCCGTGAAATATTTTGCATGTTTTGATTGACCTTTTTAAAAAATTTAAACATAGATGTAATTTAAAGATTTGCAACGTGTTGCAGAAATGAATGTTTTTAGGGTGCCATTCTTGCCACAAAACGAATAGCAGAAATCTAGCATCAATCGACAACTTTATTTTTTTTCGTCGTCTGACTCCGTGTCTAAATTAGAAGCGATAGACCTTATTAGAGGTAATTATCATTAGATTTAAATTAACGTTTCCGACACCGCCAGAGGAGACCTCGTGCATCATGCAAGATTCCAACAGATATCGTGACCTCCCACTTTCTTATTCTTTTTTATCAGACTTCCTTGCTCCATCATAATTTCCTTGTCGCCCTTTATTCTCCAGGCCGTCCGCCAAAGCACATCTTCCCACTTCATTTTCACAACCACGACAATGGCGTGGAAGGGGATGCCCACGGCCTCCTGCATCGGCCACGTGCTGGGGAACAGATGGCTATCGCGGAGCGACCAACACTCGCCCGCTGGGAGCGCTGACGTCGCCGAAATGCCTCATCGCCATTGAGTTGAGCAAACTGTGGCCGAGTCATGAGTCCCCTACGTGGAATTTGCAGCTTACAGAAATGCCTGTAGCGTTTCGCACGCTTGTCCCTTCGCAGGTAATTTATCAGTTTCTGCAAGAGAGAACTGGAGAGATGCGTGGCCCATTGAAAATTTGAAAAAGACTCCATCGCCTTACGTGCTTTGGGAATACGAAGAAGACGCTCAGTAAGTCATCTGACATGCCTAAAAATGGTTTAACATAAATTTAATTGAATCTCTTAATTTACCAATAAATTTGTAATTTCATTATTCTTATAGAATGATTTATTTATTTACTAATAGATATACTACTAATACATTGCAAGTAGAAAAAGGGGCCCATGAATGTAGTTGCCTCCTCTTATTTAGGCTGCTGACGCCCATGTCAGCTTCTATTATAAGAACTCAGTTTCAACATGTAAGCTTATTGATATGTTTTTTTATATTATTTTTCATTGCATATACGACGAATTATTGTGATGTGAAGTTCCAAACTAACTATAAGATTAAAATGGTATTGCCCTTCAAGGAATTTGCAGCGAAGAGCAAATGAAATTAGTGGGTCGCAAACTTGCACGTTTCTAGGGCGATTTATCAGCGATCTCTTTTTCTGTCTACATAGTTTCGACACAAGAGTTGACTATAAATAGTGCTTGACAATGCAATTTCATTTTGGTCTGAATAAAAAAATTAATTAAAATTTAAAATAATATTTCGACAGTAGTTGAACAGTTTATTTGTGGTTGAAGTTTCAGATTTCGATTAACCAGATAGTATGTTACAAGTATTTGGTGGTCGTCAATATTTACAATAATTAATAGAAAAATTTAAAATATTGTAATTACTATATTACGGCTATCACGGACTAAATACGCTACCGTAAACCCCTTAACGACAATTTATTATTCCTTAAAATTTATATTTTAATAGAAAATATATTTTCAATAAAATGGATCAGAGGAATCTCAAAATTAGTCTATGAGAATTTGTGTAAGAAAATTGTATCGCTGATCTTTAAAACATCGAAAATATTAATAAAATAAATATTGAAATAGCATTAGTTGTATGCAACTAAAATCCACGTTTTGTGGGTCCTCGATACCAGAAGATTGGTTTACGGCAAAAATCTGCTCCTAGTACATCACTGGTACTCTAACACATTCAGAAGATTTTCTCCATAACTGATGTTCCCTGATCCATGTGGTTAAACTCAAGGTCCTATGAGGTTGTTTTTTTAGAGTTTGGAGGTATTTTACAAGAAACGCAAACTTTTGGGTTATTATTTTCCCGCATAGAGCAACGGGCGCTTAAAGTCACCAGGTCGCATTTTCGTTGAACTCCATAGTTTTGAAAACCTCAAAAGCTATTTTTTTTTCGGCAACTTCTTACAATTACATAATTGAAGTGACAAAATTTTTCTTAATAACATCAACTTTTCAATGCTTGATTTTTAAATAACGTCAAGTCCAATTTCTCTAAAATGATAATAGTTTTCATGGAATTGCGCATGAAATATAGAAATACTAAAAATAAGTTGTTTTTTTAAACGGGTCAATATTGTTTTGATTATTTTTCGAATAGCGCAAAAACGCTGGTAAATATATCACAGATTATTTTTTCATTGAGCTTTATAATTTTCAAAAATTGCAAAAGGTCCAACTAACGTGAAAAAGTATGTGCTGTTATGCACCACTTACTTTATAAGTGCATTCAAAAAATGCTCATCTTAGCACTCTAGCATCAAGAAATATCTTGAATGCGGCGTATGTTGCAGTAATGAGTTCCACTCCACCTGCCATCCCTGCCAACGTGCCGCAAATAAAAACAAATGAACGACGCGATGTCACCGTGACGCGCGAAGACAAATTACTCTTGAGAACATTGAAAAGTCTAACAGTACGATTAGCCTCAGGGGTTGAACCTTCATCCTTCCGAGTTCACGACAAATTCGTTGGTCATTCTTCAACCGCTCTGGGTAAACCCGGAGAAATGCGCTTACGTCAGCGGTTTCTACAATGCCACGCTTCACGATTCGGTGGCACCCCCGCGAAAAACGAAGTACAAGTGTGGAGACGTGTGCGCTGGGCGGAGACTGGCACACGGGGCGGCGAAGGCGGGCGTGTGAACGATGAAGCTGGAGACTGAGGAAAAGGTTACGTTAGGGGTGTTGATTGATGGTTCAGCTGTAGCAACTGTATTTTTTATGACTGTACTAGCGAATTTATTTCATAGATAAGTAATTTTCGTTTATGACTTTTTAAATTGTATTTTATTTTTGATTGGCAAGTAGTCCCTCTCCAGGCGTGTGCAGATAAAAAACATTGTCATGTAATTTACAATTTGATTAGAGTGTGTATTTGATTACATAATTACATAAATAATGGATTTCATCTGAAAATTCACATCGCTAATTATTGCGATTCGAAAATCAGACTTGTAAATTTTCGACTTAGATTTCTAGAGTGGATTTTTTCATAAATGGCTGATGAAAACTATTGGATTTGGGTATAGGAGAGAAAAGATTTAGGAACAAAATGAACCTATATCGGAATTATGTCGAGTTCACAACGTAGCTGGGAATTTAGCACAAGCCAGAGTGATTTTTTGAGTAATATTACGACTATGGTGCAGATATTGTGATGATGATGATTATGATAACAACTGAATGTTACTTATCGATTATATAACAAACGCCGGGAAATACCATTTTTTTAAATACTTCATATACGCCTCTCCAAGAATCAATAGCTAATGTGCTAATGTAAAAAAATGCGCACATTTTCTTGATCTCTAGCAGCCCTTCCCTCCTTTGAAATAATACAATATTACACAAAGTTCAATATAAACAACATTCATTGTTACGTTATGATTAAAGATACCACGTATAAATAAATATTATGAATTAGACTTTTCTATGGTAATTACGTGAATTTTTCACTATATGAGCTTCCCATATTGTGTGCGGCACTGATCATTGGCTGTCTTCCCTCGCAACTCAGCCATTGAAGGAGGGGCGCGGTTGATTCCTAGTGGCTTCAGGAAGGCTGTTTCTCAACCGGTTGCTGCTTCGAGCAATCGCCTCAGATAGAGCCGTCATTTCAGGTTTGGTTTCTTTATTTCTTTCTGAGAGGCTTCCTCCCATGCAGGTCATAGATCTCTCTAGAAGCCTCTTCCGAACCGACCTTCTAGATATTCGGTTTAAATGGAAGGCAGTGACTTGTACACACGCCAATGCGTATTGTTTGAACTGTCTCGGACGTATTTACTCTGAAAATTAATTACTTTAAAAGTGACGCAATATACGCTTACGTGAAGTTCTAAAGGGATTATACAACAGCGCCAATGGATTGGATATAACGGTAGTCTGTTGCGCCTTCGTATGCCTGGTGGAGTCTGATGAAGCGGCCACAAAAATAACTTTCAAGAAAGGGGTCACTTTCAAGCACTTTTAAGAAACTTGGTTTCGACTCGCGTGCTTATGGAACGCAGGAGGTTCTTAACGGGATTTTGCGAGAGTGAATCCGCTTGAATACATCAGGTTCCAACAATAGCCAGCAAATACGAGTAAGAGAGGGCTCTGTCGATTCTTTAACAATGAAATGTAAGATCTATGAAGGTCTGTACTTTCAATGCGCGACTAGGCAAATCAGTCAAATTTATATTATTTAAAAGGGAAAAATAAACATATCCTCACTGAATATTCCCCAGGAAATTTGAAGAAAAAGTTGTTTTCTTGATTTTAAATGTTTTTGTGTGGATTAATATCTACTATCCTTGCCCTGTCAATAAGGTGTCAAATGATTAGTGCACACGCAAACTTGTAATAATAATGACCATAGATAAGAATAGTTAGTCTCAACTTCCTCTAACTTCAGTTTTTGCAGTGTAAACACGTGTTCGTTCGCGATAGTGTATTTTGCCGTCAGTTCTCACTGTCAAATTATGATGCGTCGCCTCCATTATTTTATCACATTTCTTAGTGACGGTTTATCACAAAAATACTAGGCTTTTTTGTATATTTTCTTGAAACTCTACATTTATTTTTGGTTGACAACTTTAGTTTACCAACTCCTCTCAGCATAATCCTTTCATTTTCAAGATCAAACACTAGTTCCGGTGGACCTGTGTCTCCTCTCAATTAGTAAGCTGCCGAGAGCTCACGCTTCCTCTCAGGTGACGTTTTGGGCGCGAGGGAGGCGCGTCCGCCTGGCGCCGGCGTCTGGGACCGTCTCCGTCCGGCCCCGTCCACTCGCTGGCGCCCGACGGCCGAGGGAAAGTGAGAGAAGGCTGTAGGGGTAGGCTCCAACCAGCTGCAACGGTCACAGCAGCTTCCTTCTTCCAACATAGGAGCTTCCCCCGCAGCTATTTTTCAATTCCTGAGCGAAGAAAAATGTATGCTCGAAATGTTGATGAATGCTTAGAATTCTTTCTTTTGTATGACTGGTTCTGAACTCCTATTGTGTCACAGAAATGATATTGACAGTTCTATAATAACGGAGGTAATGATAATGAGTTGATAACTAAACATGCCAAAATACAATCATGTGCCTGAGTCATTGCAGCAAGTTTGTTCAGGCACGAAACTAAGATAATGGTGATGGTATTCCTTGATGTAGTAATTGAACAAGCACAAAATACTACAGGTCACTGCGTAAGATTGTGTCTAGCGGATTGTTCTAGCGTGTATTGTGATATACTTTTACTTTTATTTTTATAAGATATTCTCGTAATAGCAAGTAACGTGCACCTCCCCCAACATTCAAGACTGAGCCTCGCTGGGATGCACGAATAGCGTGGGTCCATGATGGCCGATTGGCGGAAAAAAAGAGAACGAGAGAGAGAGAGAGGGAGAGAGAGAGAGTGTGTGAGAGAGAGAGAGAGAGAGAGAGAAAACGAACTGTTTGAAAGCATGAACGTTAGGACAGTGTTTAAATTCAAACGCTTTCTAAGGAAAATAGCATTAGAAATATTTTCCAATTTGTCAATTTATTTATTCAATTTTGATCACGGAAAATAAACGTCACCAAGCAATAATAATCGTAGTAGTAATAACAATAATAATTGATTATATATTACGTATATATATATATGTATATATGAATATATATATTAATAATACATACATAAAATTTCTTTTAGATATTAATAATACATGCATAGATTCTATCTCTACTCGTGGTATGGAATAAAAATGTAGACTTGAGTTAAAGTATTGAGTTACATGCGAGTTAAATATTTATGTACTGAGAACCCAAATCAATCGCAACATTGCTTTAGTTTTGGACACGCCCTCTCCAAATTCGTTCCGGGGGCCCTTGCTCTTGGTTCGTGCGCTGCGGCGGCGGCGCGCCGAGTCGCCCACGCCCGCCGCCGCGGCCGCCCGTGCACGAGGGGCGGTCTGCGTGGCGCGGTGCGGTGCGCACGCCCGTATCGCGGCCGCCGAGCCGGCGCCGCCCGACTCCTCTGAGTCACGTCGCGTCGCGTCCCAGGGCAACGCCACTCGGCGCCCGCGAGCCGCGCTCCTTCGCCCCACGCGCCCCTCTCCTCGCTGCTCCCGATTCAAACGCAGCTGTCACGGTGTCTTCCAATTGGGAGCTACCTACAGTAGAGACGTTGAACATCCCGATTGGATGACACCGAAACACCCGATGATCTGTCAAAAGACACAGTAAATAAATAGAAGAATACCGCTGTGACGGCGCGACAAGCCAGTTCAGCAGAGGTTCCATGCCCTTTCCAGCAGATCTTTTGAATGCTTTGCGAGATCGTAGGAACGGCTGCGATAGCTCGAAGACAGTTCTTGCCTCCGCTTTATCGCTGGACTGGAGGTTCTAGGGTTCGAACCCCGATAGTGACAAATTTTAGACATGACTGTCAAAGCTGGGTCGAATTCAACTACCGCCTGTTTGAAGGAGATCTTATCGATAGTTTTCCTTTATTTATGTGATCAAGTCCAGACGAATACCAGAGCACTACCTTAACTAACGGCCCACAGATTAAGTACGATATTCCATTCTTCATCCTTGACCACTCTCTAAACACGTACACACACACACACGCACATACACACATACACACACTTGCGCGCAATAAACTACCACAAGTCGAGAGGCCAGCCGGGGGCTTAGAGCTTGTTCCGGCTGCGGCGGAACCCTCAGGGAGAGACGCTTAGATAAATAAAAGACCCACAACAGACGTATAGGTCGCCGTCAGCTCACGTTGCAAGAGGAAACATCGCCACATCCCGGAATATAATACGCACTAGACTTAAGGAACAACTGAATGAAGTTGACGCGCCCGGAATCAGTAAATTTCATTCATTCGCTTGTGACCCTGAAAGTCTATGGACAGACTCATAAGAGATCGTTCGGATCAGTCCGAAACTGAGTCCTAAGGGGATGGGGGAGGAAAGAGCCTTCGTAAAGATGAAGAAAAAATTACGGTTCGCCAGGAAAGTAAGGAAACGGATGATCAGAGGAAACTGCTTCTAAAATTTTGATCAGGGCACTGATCGATTGAACGTCGATTGAACGTTTGAATTCTAAAATTCACTTGTATATCTTACAGTGTGAGAAGAGAGACATGTTTTCCAAGCGATGTTATCTATCGAACATGCTGAAACAACAGGGGATTGATGTATACAAATAATTGAAACAAACAAAAACGTGTGTGGAATTGAATATTTAAATACCTGACATTCAGATTAAAACATTTTTAACACTCCGAGCGTGAAACACGGTTTCTCATGCTTGTTTTCCGCGGGGGAAACCGCTATTTTTTTCATAAACACTAATAACGTGCGAATTGTTAGGAAGCGTGCCCAAAACATCGCGAAGCGTGTGCGAAACATCTTTAGCGCACGGCGTGGTAAAAAAAGTAGTAGTAGAAACACGTGCGTGAGTTTATTCGCGATCTAGTCTTGTCACTCGAGCATAAGATCAGGAGACACACTCGACCCGTGCGAACTCACATTTTCCCCGCACTTGTTACGTAAATTACCATTTCATAATATACTTGTGTAAGTCTTACTTAATATGTAACTCGAAATATTATGCTATACGGAATATATAACCTGAAAATAGTATTCGTAAAATCAATATTAGCGAGGGGTGCAAATATCTCTATTCGCTTGGTGCGTAAAATAACGTGGCGCTGGCTCTAGTGCCAGGCCTCATCCATGGTGGCTTCATCCGACAAGTCATTATGGATTAGTGTGTGAGGAGGAGGGGCCAAGAGAGATGTGCCTTCCAGCGCCTTTTGACTGATAAATGTTCTTATCGCATATGACGTAGTTTTGAGAGGTCACTTCATACTAGAACTCCGGAAACGGAAAATAGGAGTCGGCTTGTATAGGAGGAAAGAAAAATGCTCTTTATTTTTGACATAAGAGGTTTTTTAACATTTCCCTCATATTGATAAGAATAGGAAGCACTGACCAAAATAATGAATCTGGGAAGGAGATTCATAAACGTCTTCTCTATGATACAATAATGACATAATAACCGGCCCGAATAGCCGACGTTGCTAAGGCCGAAGAGAGATGTCTCATGCTTGAAGGAAGGGTCGCGGGTTCGAATGTCACCCGAGATAGATGATTTTGGGTGGCCGTATGCCTGTACCCTAACCCTTCCCTCCTCCTCAATGCTACTTGCAGTATATGTCCTTAGTAGTTGAAACGCGATCTTAAAAAAGCAAATAAAAAAGGAAATATAATACTTAGAGTGAAGAATGCGTTGTTCTACGATGATTTTATACATGCATTAACGAAGATGTAACTATTAATTGGTTAACAGTCTTCTCAGATATGTGTTTTACCTTACTAACTGGAATATTTATTTTATGATTAGGATTTCTTCTATTATAAATTCTCTTCCGCAACGATCCCATTACCTGTTAGTCCAACAAACATCAGAAAATTGGGTTCGTTTATTGACTCGTGCCGTGCGAAATGCACACGTTTGAACTTTAGGACTTGTCTATGAAACATCTTGCTGAAAGAAGGTATTATGCATATTTTTGCAGATAATATACTTAATAAATATGTAATGAACTGGAAGTATTGGAATAAGGAAATGAACAGGCAAATAACGTCCACTTCACTACAATTAAGGTTGACACTTATTTGTTAATTTTTGTTCTTTATCAATAAGCCAGAAAAGCGACACATCAAACATATTATAGCAATAGGCAGCAATACTGGCTTATCGCGGGTAGAGCAATTTATTTTGAGGATAAAGACAACGTATTTTTTCTGTATGTACCGGTTGTCTTGTAAACTATCTTTATCAAATGTTTGCCGTACTTCTTTCAAAATATATTTCTTCACTTAACTCAATTTTTATGGTTTAAAATGTGTCACATTTCTAGTGCACTGTCGTCTGATATCTTTCCGGTATGTGAACGTATCCATATCATTCTCGGATATGGCTAACTTTACTTCTTTCAGCCACAAATGAATCTGGATTTTCCGGTTTTTCCATGAATTTCGTTTCTCATTTTCTTCCCACAATTCTTCGTAGTTTTGCCAATATTTATTATACATTCGAGACCATACCATAGTGTTAAACGTATTCTTTGAAAGGGTGGTACCGGTTGCGAAGTACTGCAAGCAATACTTATAGTTATTATACACACTGTTTCAAAAATGTAGATAGCAGAAGAGAACCGCCACGTTAGTTTGACCAACGTCAACGTTAAGTGAATCATCTGTATTAGTACGTCACAGTTTAAAATCTACTCGAGTGACTTATATACAGAGCATGGTAGCTTTCTGTGGTACGACCTCGGGTTCGATTCCAGGCAAAAAAATTGTAGTTTTCCATTATAATCATCTCCGTTTCTATAGCTGTGTGATAAAAGAAAAATTCAGGCGGCCCAAGTAAGCTAGGTACGATGATGTTTGCCATACTACTTTCAAAATGTATTTCCTCACTTAACTAATTTTTTTATGAACACGTCTTGCTCGCCATATATCTCCCTTACCCTTAGCCGTGGATAATAATTAAACGCGAACACGAAAATGCCAAATACATTCATATAAACATAGTTTTGAAAGAAACGGTATGTTTTAAACTATTTACCACAGTTTATTAAAATCATTGATAAATTTGACGGTTAGAAAAGTAGATTAAATTTCCTGGAGATAGCCACGTTTACAAGCCACGGTACAAACTACGAGTTCGGAATGATTGGATTAGCAGCACAGGCGAAAATTGGAAAGATTCGGGTGTATATCCTTTTCCTACATAGAAAAGTAAGCTAAATCAAGTGTTCCAAGCAGATCTCTCTCGTTTTCATCAACCTTTTCTGATCTCTACATCAGCTCTAATTGAATCACATTGAATACTACCGTGATCGAGACATTGTTAATGTTTCGACAAAATATTTTTTTTTTAAATACAACTTTCTTCCAAACAGCATTTTTTTCTTCTATCGCTGTCGATGGCATTCGAATGGCTGTCGATGACATTCGAAGTAAAACTGTCGAAGCAGGTATCGCCATTAAGTATTGACAATGAACTGTTGAAAGCATTGAGAACTACCGAACCAGTCTTCGCCGGATGTAAACATCAATAGTTTCAGAATAATCCGGATCAATTGTTATCTTCGTCGACTAGTACCGTGATATGCGAAAATATTTACGTTGGCAACGTGAAATAGGAAGGATAAACGTCATTAGCTGATCATTCGCTTTGAAATCGTCTTAAGAAGACTTCGCTGGGCGCATTCCGCCAGGAGAGCAAACAGCAACACGAGCGTCCCGTTGCCAGCCGGCCAGTCACCAGATAAGGCCCAGTGGAAGCTGGAGAAGTGGGAGGGGGCGCTCTGCGATACGGATTCCCCGATGCCACCTCCCCCGCCAACGCTGCCCCTCACAAGGGTGTCCAAACAGCGCTTGAGGCTTAAGGCCAGCCCCAACCGGCGCAGGGCGACTCGCTCCTTAACAACAGTAATGATGATGATTATCTGATTCATTCTGAAATGCGCAAAAACAATAGAAAGTAAACCATGCAGCTTCTATTGTGTGAGAAAAGTCTACGGTGTTGTTCGATACCCAGGAAATCGGTAAAAAAAATGGTTCGGAACCGTCTCAGAGTGTCATTGTGTCGTCACATTTCAGCTGTCATCAAGTTGTTACGTCTCAGATGTCATTGCAGCAGTAAGGCTCCCAGAAAGCGATCTCCTTCCATTAAATAATTGCTATATACATGATGCATTATGGAACCCCAACTTTTGTATGTTCTTGGTTTGTAAAAACCTTCTGTAAGACGCATCCTTATGTACTATACTAAGTTATTACAATATTCTTGAAAACTGTATTTGACCAGAGTGCGCGTTACGTTTTGGAAAATCTTTTGTGGAGTTTTCTTCAGCATATTTTTGCTGCCGTAGGCCACCAGTATCTCCTTACTCCTTAATGTGCATTGGCTGCCAAATTTATCTTCCGCATTGAAATGATAATTCATGAAATGGAGAAATGGAAGGACGAGAGATGTGGGAGAAAACATGCCTCGAGTCCTCTTTGTCTTCCACGAATTCCAAATGTACCAACCGTGAATTGAAGTCTGATCTCAGCGGTGGAAGGCGAGCGATCTTACAGCAAAAACGACGGATCCTTCAATATGCAATCCTTTTCGAATATTGATATTTTTATGTCGCCGTATGTCGGTCATAAAAAACGTTTTCCCCACAATGTCACAGTACGAATTATAGGAGATGGATGGAAGAGATGGGAAAGGAAGAGAAGGGAAGGAAAAATAAAATAAGTGGGAAGGTAATAAGATTATATCGCGCGGGATCCATGACATTCAGATCACAGCTCTGGCATTCGCCTGTATGTAAGGATGCAACGGAAGCTATAGATCAGAGGAACCGACCGATATCAATCAAACCAGGCATCCAATAAGGAGTTTAAGTACGGCAAAGCGTACAGCAATCCACAATATCGGTCTTCTGGGCATGAGTAGATGCTCCAGAGTAATGCGTAACTCGAACTGCGCATTCCCAAAAGATGTACATTGCTGGCGACTGGTGCAACGATTCGCCATGCCTTAGCTCCCTACTCTTTTATGTCGACACAGACACTGACACTATAACAGTGCAATTCCAACTTGCAACGCGTCAAGGCCAGAACTAAAACCTTTAATATGGTTGCGGGCCATATCTTCATTACTGGAGTGATCCACACGTGACCACATATTGTTCATCTCTGCGATTCACCCGGCAGTTCTGAAACGGAGGGGGGGGGAATGTAGCCATGCGTGATATCAAGCACAGCGCAGTGAAACACGTTGGGATGATTTTGAATTAACCAGAAACAAAATCTTATATCCAAACTCAGCCGGTGGTTGGGTAATCCAGCTCTAGATACTCAGGCATTCCCTTAGCAATCGCAGCTACAGATGTACAAACATCCTAGGGGTATTATTTTAAATTACGGAAGCATGTTACCCTACATTTTTAAATCATTGTCATCGTTTCATATCACATTTAAAAGATTTTCTCTCAGTATTTCTCCAAGACTCAAAGTCATAGAAAAATTAACGTCATTTACGAGATACTAAGTAAAAAAAACAGTAAATTCTCACAAAGTTGCAATGTGTTCGCGATAATTTGATGAAATTCGAAACAACAAAAAATGATGCACCTTGTTATAATATATACGAAAATGTACTTAACGAACTAACGCCGACCGAAAACAATAAAACAAATTGTTTAATTGTAAGTATTATTATTTAGGCATGTTCTTAGGTTTCGCTGTGAAAAGTTTTCATCTCAGACTAGACAAAAAATTGATTGAAATTGTAAGTAAGATGCATATTCTATATGCCTTATTTAATTGAACATTTTTTTCAGGATTGGATCTGCAAAACCACTATGACATGTCTATCTAATTCACTGTACGTGTACCTCATCTATTACATCTATTTTTGACGCTGAAGCAGTAAAACTGAGCACACTTCCTAACTTTGTGCTATTCGGTGACAAAAATTATATGGTTTATTCCTGCATTACTACATCGTTCCTTTGTTAATGTCATTTAATGCTTCTGAAATGCAACTTATGATTTTTTTAAACCACTCTCCGATCAAAGGGTCCTCAAAACATGGCTACAGGACATCTCCTGACCTTGATCCTTACGTAATGTGTTTGTTTCGTTAAATTTATTTCATCTTCTTATAATGGCAGTACAACAAACACAATTTTTCTTCAGCCATAAAATATGATTATAATTTTATATTTGGATATCTTCGACTATGTCACTCTATGAGAATAAATATTCGAGAGGTAGGCTACAACTTAAGGTTACCACTTTTTCGGGTATCACGCGGAGACTCCGTATTGAAGAAATACATTTCAAAAGAACATTAATACTCTTACTTCAGGTAAAATTAATTAAAATAAATACATAGCGTGAAAATTGAAACAATGTGTCAAAAATACTTATGGATTTTCTATTTCGTGTTATAATGAATATAAACTCTAATTTTATTTTATTTATTTAATAATTGCCTTACTCTCCATCGTTCAATAATCTTGTGGTATGTCATATAAATATCATGATAAGTAAATTTTTCAGTGTCAGAAAACAAGAGCACTTTTATAGAAATGCTATAGTGAACCGACGCGTATATTTTCTTTGAGAATAATGGATAAGAAGGAGTGAACCTATGTGAATTATGTAAACTTATCAACCAACGTGCACTTATCGAAGGTTTACCTACTTCGTGAGACTTCTCTTTCAATGACTAATAATGTTTTAATTGTAATTCTATGTAAAAATCGTCCCCATATAATGAACTAAACATGAAATTTCTAAATTCTGGAGCGTTTCATTTTGATTACATTGAATATTAAACTTGAAATTGAAAATTGAACTAACGATCCAGAACAACTGTCGTGATTTTTTTTATTGTCCATTCCACTCGTAAAATTAAAATGAATAGTGTTAAACTATACATACAAAATGCCCCAAACTGAGGGCGGTGTTTCTCAAAAAGTGTATCGCTTTTTCTATGCCATTTTTCTTATCGCCTCTCCCTACTGACCAAACATAAACTGCGAATAATCTATCTTACGAGGCGGTATGTCGCTATTGCTATGACGATGTCCAATAAAATACGTCTCTATTATAACGTAACCTTTTCGATTCAATCACAGCTTTCCCTTATTTTCTATATTTGGCACATTTTGTAACTCTGGTGGACGTAATTTCGTTCGTGTTCTCAGATAAATCCCCTCCTCGCCTCGCGACGAGAGGATGTATCTGCAATGTACACAGCCCTCGTGGTGTTACCTACTATACGATAAATGGAATTTGTCATTTTACTGTTCGCAACTTAATGAATAATTTTCGTAGAAAGTATAGTCTTAAATGCAAAAACTAGCAAAAATAACTACATATACAATGGTATTTTATATGCGTTTATAAAATTGCCGCCCGCACGTGCGTAAAGAGGGATTTATAATTTAAAGCTGACGAAAGTGGAGAAAAATCAAGTGTCTAATCTTGTTTGTTTTAAAAGCATTTAAAAAAATATCAATTTTCATCAGATTTGAATGAAATGAAAATGAGAAATAAGCTATGGAAGCAATTATACTTTCTGTACATATTATTAATGGATAACAAGTAACCAACATTTATTATTACTATTATTATTATTATTATTTTATAATTATTATTTATTAGTATTATTATTATTTTATAAATGCGTTTGAGTCACTCAGTTATTCAAAGTATGTGAACAATTTCATTGGTCTGGGAGTTTTCGAGATTTTATAGCATGACAAATCAAGTATCATATTTAAAGATATAAATTGTGTTACATTTTACGTCTTTTCCAAAGTGCAATAGATAAAGAGAATGGAAATAATGTGAGAGCAAATTTTAAAAAAACAAAAAGGTAGGTACTTCTTGCACATTTTTTATTAACTTGAATGGCAACAACTTGAGTTTTATCAGAGGCAATGCTTTTCACATGTGCGCAGAGATATAAATTCTGGCTAGCCGTTTATGGTTTTAAAATGCATCTAAGATCGCACCTGAAATGTTAGCGTAAGAGGCGGCCGGAACGTGCAGTGCAACTCTCAACTTACGCCAGTAAATCTGAGAATGAGGAGTACATTAAATACACAAAATGTAGATTTTTCACGTCTTTCGTGAGAAAGAGAAACACACACTGAGGTGAACGGCACAGATTGCTATTTTAGAACCACATAAGGTAGGCTTTCTAACGACAAGAAACTGAGCTAATGAAAAATAAATAAAAACAAAACAAACGCAGCATTATCACTTGTGTCCACCAATTCAAACGCACCACTTCAAGCAATGTCTCGTCCCGTCACCGATCACATCAGCACGAGCGCTGGGAAGCGCGCCTACTCACCGGCGAGCGGCGGCGAGTGGAAGGCCGAGTCAGCGGCAGCTGGAGCTCCCTCTCCCTCTCTCTCTCCCTCCCTCCGGCGCGCGAGCGAGCGTTGCCTGCACTACGGACGCGAGCTTCCGGGAGACGTCCACTGCCCGCGCGAGCTGGAGACGCGGCACTGACTGCCGCCAGAGGCCGCCGCTGCGCTTAATATGGCTTGCGGTGGCGGTGATGGCGGCGGCTGCGGCGAACGGGGCAAGGCGGGCGGAGGAGGGGGCAACGCAGGCGCGGGCAGCGGCGGCGGTCGCGGCGTGCACAGCGAGGGCTGCGCGGGTCGCGACGCCGGCGGAGGTAAACATCGTTCGGCCTCGAGAGAGGCCTTTTGGCACCAGGGCACTGAATGCGCGAAGCGGGCCTGGTGTAATGGGAACGCGACCGACCCGTCAGGGGATAATTTTAAAGAAGCAATGAAGATGAGAACACTCAAAGAAGATATCCTGTCGGAAATGAAAAAAAAAATGAATTAATATTTGTATTTATTTATTTAATTAATTATCATATGGTTTCAGAAAATTTAACTCATTTCATTTAACTCATAAAGGTGTAGTGGTCCTGCAGCTTTTAAGGTAAGGAACGGAGGCAGTGATATGCGATAGTCTAAAGAATATACGTTAGGGATAATGATACGGTGAACAATGATGTAGAAATGGATGAGGTAGGGGAATCTGGAGAACACTCAGGGAAGCTGAAGATAGAAGATATATAGAGGAATCTAAATCATGCCCCAAGGCTGCCAATGCGTCAAGAGCCTCATTAAATAGTTTTCATTAATACTACAAATATTTACTTAAAAATTCCAAAGCTCATAAAAAAGTCCAAATTCCAATACAACTCCGAGTCTAAAAATTGGGAACAAACAACTCTAGGTATAAAAATTAAATTTACATTTGGACACTTCGCGTGATGATCAACTGACCTTGATCTTCGGAAGAAAATGTTAATTCTCACTGGCCTGAATCTGTTAGACCCTTCTTTCGGACACATCCAAAGCATCATTTGGGCTAGAAGAAGCACACCAGAAGTGGACGAGGAGAGGGATGCACAATAACAAAGTCGATGCTCGAAGGCGTCCCTCCAGCGGCTGGCGATAACGGCCCTGGAGACGCAGCTACGTCGCTTTGATTACTGACAAGGATGCAGTTGTACGATAACTGAGACGGGAGGTAGCTTGAGCAACCAATGGTGGCATTGGAAGCACAGGTGGTTGCGAGGACAGCCCGGCGAGTGGCGATAGCAGACGGATGGTGAACACACAGCCATCGCAGCCGCAAGAATAGAGAGCCAGGAATAAATGCCCTGCCGCGAAGTCGTAAGCGTATCGGGTCAGGTTCGATCCGATGTGCAGATTCGCTGGCTGTAGAGTTCCCAAAATAAATGGAAAAGGGTCACCTTTCTAGTAAAATAACAGAAATCGACGTTTTGGGAAATGATGACCAATGCTATCAATATCCCTTTGGATTCGCCACAGATTGGGCGATAAGACGTTATTCGCGGTTCATTTGGTAATTGTCTGGCTTTATTAAGTCTCATTTGTTATTTGCTCTTTAAAACTTTCTGTCTCCGTATTTTGATGTCTGAAAACGAGTAACCAGAGATGCTAATTGCGTTGTCTGCCAGCTCATATTTTTATTTCCTATATATTGATTTAATGCCTCAATGATTCATGATGTGTGTTTGTGACTTGTTCATTTTTCTTTCGATTCTTACGATTGTTTCTACTTCTCAGTTTGTAAATGATGAACCTACTTTGGATCATTTGCTTTTCTCTAATATATATTTTTGTCTGTGTAATCATTTTATAAACAGATCTTAGAGACAATTAAGACCTTTTAATTTCATTCAGCAAACCCATTACACAAAAAAATGTTAATTATTGCTAAAGTAGTGCACCATATCAACAAAGAATTGACAACCCTTATTGTTTAAAAGTTCACCTATAGTGGCAAACGAAAACTGTGAGTGAATGACCTACAATGGATTGTTTAGTAAATTTCATTGAAAGCTAGGCCCAATATTCAAAAAGAAAGAAAACAAAGCTTTCAAATTATGACTAAGATTGTGATTTAAAATAGAAGTATGACTACGTACTCTGATAATACAAATGTTTGAATTCACTTTCTAAAGGTGATATGCTTTACGCGCATTTAGAAGAATAAAGATTTATGAATAAAATCAAAATTCCAACGTACGAATTTTAAAAATGTATTATCGTTTCAAAACTGTTCTTTTTAGTTTGTGGAAATAAATTTGTTGTAAAAAAGGAAACGAGGCACACACAAAAACATACCAATAAATTTTAAGCTATTAAGAAAACATATAGCAAATGTTGATGTACAACGAAAAATATTCGCATTCTTTTTCTTATAGACAAATAAATGTTTAAGATTTTTGGTCTGTAAGTAAAGTATTAAATTATTTGTTTGTAATTAACTAAAACCGGAAGGAAAACTATTCCATAATTTGGCTATTTGGCCATCTATCCTTACCTGAATTCCGCTAATTAACATTTGCTTCGACTAACCACGAGGCGAGCTCATCCTGAATATTTTAAATATCCCTCGCATCTGAATATTAAAATAGTCGTGATCATCTGTTTGAACGATCTACCCAGGAAATAACAACTGTTCTATCTATCCTAAGCTCTGAAATGCATCTCCCAGGTCAACAGCAGTAGAAGTAGGACAAATTAAGTGGAAGCTTCCGGCGAAACTTTATTTGAAACGCGGAAAGTAGCGTTTTCGAAGAGGTCCCTTTCATGAGCTCTTCCAAGAGGAGTCAGTGACCGGTGGCAAGCCATTTGGTCAATGACAGAAATCGCCAGACGTCGAGTCTGACCAAGAGAACTTGAGATCTTGGGGCAGGAGCCGCGAATTCGCCACTAACTGGGTCTCCAGTTTACAGCCTCAACGAGACAACGGGGCTCGCCAGAATTAGTACGTCTCGCTTTCTCTCGTTCTCCTTGCTCTTTCCTATTCTCAGTAGCCTTTGGAGCCCACCACTGAGAGTTCGTAGGCCAGGAGGTTCTGGGTCCGCGTCCCGGCAGAGGAGAATTGTTGACACCTAGTAAACTGAATCACTCCTAACTGCTGTCTAAATGATAATTCTAGGGTTCGGCATAGGCCAGTAGTTTCCCCCGATCGATTCCAGGTGGATATCTGAGCAGAACCTTTCACAGGCCGTGCACGATCCTTCCTTCCCCACCCCAATGTCAGAACCGGTAGAAACTCTAAACCCCCACCTCCTTAACGTCGGTCACAAGTAACGTGACTCATCCCACGACTTCTTTTGGACAGAAAACTACTTTATTCTTTGCGCAGCCGTAAATGTAAAGTTAAAGGTAGAAAATTTGAAGTCAGACTCTAAACATTTGCTGCCTACCAACACATAATATTATGCAATATTTACTAGGGAAAATGTATAAGTTCTAAACATATTTTTTCCTTTACTCAACAATGACAGTTTTTGGAGAAAGTCACATTTCTGTACAATCTAATCGACTTCACCTTAAGAAATCTTAAAGTATTAGAGAAAGAAGAAGAAGAAGATGAAAAGTATTGCTTATTCGTCATTATTAATAGATTTGTTAAGAATTGAAGGTATCAGGCATGAACTACATATGTAATTAATAACCAAAAACACGATAATAATCGAAAAGGAAGATTTGCGATCAGGGGAAGAAGTACGAGTAGACCGAGAAAGAAGTTAAAAATGCAAAAGCCTAAAGAGGTCTAATCTTCGCGACATGCAATACCCCTTCCGGGAACTTGTCTTTGAGGTTGGTCCTATTGAAAGGTGCAAACATTTGTAATCTAAATGGGCAGTATAAAGGAAATCATATTTAACCTTACGTAACTCACAATTATTCGACTTTGAGTTCTAGTAAGTATCAACGAGCTGAGCAAAAACCAGAAGGAAATTTTAGTCTCAATTTTCTGGTACTTCTAAACAATTATTCGTGGTTTCTTAATATATTACTTTTTCATCGTAATCGATTCATCACAGTCATGATTGCTTGGCACAGTCGTGAGGGGAGAGAGACATAGTCAGAGAGGGACACGGAAGGTGAGAGAGACGGAGAGAGAAATGCAGAGGGACGGAAATACAGAAGGAGGGCAGGTCACGTCTGCAGGGTTCCGCTAGTATAAGATAAAATACATAATTTTGCCATAATGAAAGCAAAATAATAATTTGAAATTGAACGGTCGGCGAATAAAGCAATCGACCAGTCGAACTGTATCGATTTGTTTCCCAGCCTGTTATGAATTGTTCTTTAACAGTAGCCGAAAAGAGTTTCACTCGTAAATTTAAGGCGTAGCCTTTCGCGAGCGAAGTCTGTAGATACAGTGCTGTTAGTGTAACTCGGAGTCTGGAGATTACAGTGCTTGAAGTGTAACTCGTCATAACGTTTCCAGGCCGAAGTCCGGTAACAAGGATTAGTACACTACATAGCACTACCAAATAAAACATTTATTTTTGCTGATACTTTATTGCTTGATATTGCTTTCGATACGGAGGTCAATATACCTGAATAACTTACCTGGATCGAGAGGGACGTGGTTATGAGGGAAATGTGATATTTGAATGATTCTTATGGAGGGAATTATAGGAAATTATGAAACGGAATAATGGAACGAGTCAAGTTAACATCTAGTTAATTAATAAATATTAAATAAATATTATTAGGTAAAAAATAAAGTCGTGTTTGTACCACGGACGTTAATTGCAAGGAGACCCCTGCAATGTACTTCAGATCCACTCTTGTCTCCACTCAGATCTCTCCACGAAGAGTGAGCTAGAGTGAACAACGGTGCTGAAAGTACTCAAGCACGAATATCACAGTACATACCCTAAGAAGTACGCCTTGCGGTAATTCACTCACAACACTGCTGTCGAAGGTGCGTTCTCAGAAATTCTCACGTAAGATGCATTAATCTGCATGAATGTAACTCGAACGGCCACTTTTCCAGAGAAAGTTGCCCTCGAGCAATGCTAAGGATTCTGAGAGAGCAAAGGTAACATTACTATCCTCCTGCACGTCTTCAATTTATGTTTTTTCCAGAACAAAAGAGCATGTTCAGAATCATTAATAAGATTGTGTAAAACATTTGTCTTCAAGGTGTCGTTTGCCTGGGAAGTTTATAGTGAATTCCCTCTGGGGATATTATTGAAGTAAAAAGGCTTTATGAATGTACTACAATGACATGCAATAAATTGCATTTAATATTTTTAAAACCTAATCTATCTATATTCTATAACCATCTATTTTACTTTCTTTATTATAAATTATAATACTATAATTTCAATATTCTTTTCATTAGTATATCTGAACGTACAAGACTATTACGATACAAGGATATTTCATTAGTGAATAATGAAGATATTGTATTTTTATTCATATCTAATGAATCTTGAAACGAATCATTAATCAGATTAGTACGTAAACTCATTGACTTTACTCTCAATTGCATTTTATATCCTGAAATAATATCGTGCAACTCTGAGAGGACTGTAGTAAACTACCTACAGAAAAATTTAATGTTTGCAAATTCTGAAAATATTGATAACTGATCAACAAAATAATACATTTTTAGATTTAGTTTTAACCCATTTATCGTCTGCAGCCATCTTCACAGATAAAATTCCACGGAATGTCACTTTTTTTTAATACAAAGAAACAATTAGTTTCAACTATTTATAAGAGGATTTAAACATGCATAAAACATTAAATCAGAAAAAACTAATGTTGAGGAAAAAAGAACAACTCACAAACCGGATCTGGGAAAGCAATGTCGTTTATCAATGTCGGTAATATGTTTTCGTAATTGCATGACACACTTGCTAGTGATTGGCTTTTCCTATCCCCCCACCACAAATTTCAAAACTAATTCAAATGAAAATCTTTTTTTACGGCTTTTATTCGGCCAACTGCCGGTTATCCTTTGTGTCCCGATGACTTTTACTCATATTCTACCATTCACTGGATACCAATGCACTTGCGGGCTCCTCTGATACGGGGTCAGTAAAACACGAAGCCCTCCGCGACTACACATTCACGATAGTCAAGGGACGGACAGACGTGCCCACGGCGAGTGTGTTCCAACCCCGCGAGCCTTAGGGCCGAAGCGCGGAGTCGGTGCTCGCTCTTAGACACCCCGGCCATCCACATCAGCTGTAAATCCTAATCTTTGCCAAAGTAACTTTTACTCTATCAAAATATGCCTCTCATTTTGAAGTTGAGGTACAAGTGCGAGATCGAGTTTTCAAACCCTATCCTATATGTTTAAATTTGCTACCACAGAATGGTCAGAGATACAAATAAATATAGTATCGACGACGTTTAGATAATTTCTAATAGTAAGCGCATAATGTAACTATACGCGAGCAATAGTGGGTTAATGAAGACCCACGGGAAAGAAAGATCGAGACTTCTCGAAACCTCGCGGCCGCTGCGACAATGTGAGGAGAAAGCTTACCCGTGCCTCCGTTGAGCTGAACGACTCGAGGTGAACACGAGGTCGGCTTTCCAGAATCACTACGCGATTCCAACGCTCCGCGATCTTTCATTAAGGTCCATTTCTTATTAACCTTCGCGGTCAGGGTTCCTCACCTTGGTCTCCGAGATTTACAATCATTGAGGGTATGAGTAACCTTCCAGATAATTTCTCAGGTAACTTTCGTATTACCTAGTACAACTATCGCTCTTGAAATGTTTGACGAGGAAAACGGCGATACACTGCATTAATATGTTTTTAAACTTATTTTATGTGTATTGAAAAGATGTAATTGCACATTGAAACTACGCCCGGTTTACAATTCTCATATTTTTATGAGACGTGTATCATTTCCGGATCGTTGTTGAATGCTACATTCAAACATTTGTCTGGATGTTTCCATTTCATGTTCATAATGCATTAACCTTGTATTGGGCGCTCTGAAAAAACAGTAGAAAGGGAAATGACAATCCCTATTTTTTTAAGTTGATGACACTGTCGTAATATCACGCGATTTTTAGAAGATAATATAATGTGCTTCCCAAAAGAGATGTTTTAGTTGACTTTACTTAATGTTCAGAACTCATTAGTTACTCGAGGCACTATGTCATACCTTTGTTGCAGATATTGTTTTTCGAGGTGAAGGTACCTTGTAATTATTGTGTGGAATAGAACATTACGATTATCCTGTATTCGTAACGATATTTCGGAAATTATACACATTTTTTTCTATTGACATGATTCGACATTTTTAAATAAACGCAAATTAGAATGTTACATAAGTAAGTTTGCAAAACCCTAATCAAATATATTATGTTTTTCATCGTGATGATTCAGCTAATCTCTGAACATTTGATGTACTTTTCTTGAATATTCTTTTACACGCCGTCTCTTCAATTAATTCCAAACACAAAATGTGTACAGCATGGCTACATCGTAACATGACTCACACAAATCCCCTCCGGATCTTGGCTGAAATCCAGCTACATTCCAACGGAAATCAAATGATCGAGGAATTGAAGGGATTGATGTGCGATTTACATGATATTCTCATAAAAGTATTTAAATGACATAGTTATAGCAGTGACTGATAAGACGGACTTAAAATCGCATAAAAAGTTTTCGCACACCTCAATATTTAAATTTTATACTAGTTGTATGACGATCAGAAGTCTCATTTAAGATGTAGCAAAAAGGTAGGTATGTTAGCTTCCCTTTATAACATCTCTCAAGTCAGAGACAGGTAGAACAAACCCTCGATAGTCAAGAGTGCTTCACGTACAGTCGTACAAAGTGTTCGTACAAATGTGTTTCTTATAATGTTTATCTTTCTATTAACTCTAATGATTTTTGCATATTGTAATATGATCGGCGGGTCGTGTCCGTATCTGAGTAGAGGTATATATACAATGCACTCGTTGTGAATAAATACGGTAATTCAAAATACTGTAAAACGCGGGTCATATGGAGTAAAGAGCATCAAAGATACATCCTTGTACTAAAAAGCCAGCATGACTAGAGGGAGAAATACAAAACTCAAGGCGTCGCCATAAAGCGGAGAGCCTCCGATAGTGGACCTGCTAGTTCAATTACTTCTTTAAACTGCCTTTCGAAATTTGTGTTACTAGTGAAAGCCAATTGTTGCAGTATCTAAAGATAATTAGTTACAAGTATATTGCAGGAGGATTTTATCAAAGCAATACAGTTTCTGCAAATTTGTATCACTTATTTTTTAAGTTAAGTTTTATTTCAAATAATGTGACTTGTTGACATTTCAGAGGTAGCGTGAATCATGTACCATAACTAAGTAAAGAAGCTTTATGCAGAGGGGAAAATAAAATAGTAAAAATCTCTATGTCAAGCAGTGAAAACTAAGTCGCAGAGACCATAATGTAGCACTTGAAAAGAACCGTGCAGGTAAAATATTTGAAAGCTTTCGTAGAGCTGGTAAACGATTGAAACAGGAAATTGTACCGGGAAGTGTGTCCAATGTGAAGAATTGACGAATGTTGTAGGATAAAGAGCGTTTCATGATACTGATACTGTGAATGTCATGGAAGAGATATTACCCTGAAGTCTGAAGATGATGCTTCAGAGATACATTACAACAAGGGAGAATACGTCTTATTTTCCTTCCATGCAATTATTAGCAATGTTTTTTTACAGGAAAGAATATATGAGGCAAATGAAACCGCTGCTGAGGTATGTTTCTTAAGGAAAACGATTGACGTTTGGAAACGCACATTGTGTATCCCAATGTTGTAAACATTCAATTACTTTTTGGAGAATATTGATTATAATGTAAAGGCAAAGGATTTGAGGGGGAACAATACGTACTTTTTCACGTTAACTTCAACTATGTGGAATAAAAAGTATTAGAAAACTTTGATTATATTGAGAAAATGTAAAATACCTTATGGAATTTTCATATTAAAAAATCAAAAACATTAACACGATATTACAGGTAATATATGAGGAATTACGCCGATATAAAAATTAAAATGAGGCATCGGAAAATAAAAGCGTACCGTTGGGTAAATAAATTTATGGACAATTTAGAATTTTTTGAAAAATATAGTACATTAAAATAACATAGGACATGACAAAAGAGGGCTAGATGCATGATTGCCGGGGCGACAAGAGAGCATCGAGTTGAGGTAGTAACAATAAAAACAAGTGAATTTTAGCGCAAATTGTTAGTGAAAATGAACACTTTTCTTTGAGTCGGAACTAAGATGCATTTGGTAGCGGAAAGAGCTACGGCCGTCAGAGAATTTCGTAAAAATATTTCGGTTTAGTTTGCGAGAAGTGGAACATGGACATGTGTTTACGATTAGTAGAGAGTAGGAGAACAAGTTAAGTTAAAATCCGATTAATGAGAACAGAATAATATTCGGGGGAAATTTGATCGCGATTTGCTACAACATTAACAGAATAAATTCAGTGTGAAGAGCTCCAAAATGAGAATATGAAATAGTCACTGAATTCGTCACAACGCCAAGTGTGCCGTGACATCTTCATAAAGGAAAGTATAGATAATATGTTAAAGCGCTTTATAAACAATGTAGCAAGGTCAAGAGATGTTTTAAGCTAAGTATTAAATTTACGATAGAAAGAAAATTGTCATTTTCAAATGGATTGTTGATGGCCGTCAAATATAGGTAAAATTAAAGAAAGTAAAAAGAGATGTCTCGTCAAGCTTCAGAAACGAAAAGAATATTAAAATAAAATTAATTATGCTGTCGACACTTCATGTCGCTCAAACTTTGAACACAAATTACCAAGTATTTGATTTTTTATAAGAATTAGTTAAAAGAATAAGTAATAAAACATTTCCTAACAAATTTAAACCTCCACCGTCCTATACTCGTATGAGCGGCGATATTCAGCCCACGAAAAGAAAACGAAGATACCCTGAGATAATGAAAGTATGTAAGCGCCCAAAAACTTTGATCAAAATTAGAGTTAGTGATACCAATCAATTAAATAAAGTGAAGGAAGTCGAGTAATAATAATAGGGATGGTAGTGGCGTGTCATAATATTGTAAAGTTTTCGGTTTGGAATGCATTCGTCAAAATCGTTCATAAATTTTTTTTAATCATTGTTTTCATTGCAGTTGTAATATTAAAGATATTTTTCATGACATTGTTGAACCATTAATTTTTGAAAGCCTTACAGAAAACATTTTCCCGTTGGAGTGCACAAAAGGGATTATGGACCAAATGGCTACCTTCAAACAGGCGAGGGGGGGGGTAAGTTCATCAGAATTTCATACTTTTTCATCATTATCATTTTCATATGTGTTTGAAATCATGTAGTGTAGAGTAATGATGTCAATAGCTCCAGAGAGATCATTTATGTGCGTTAGCAGATACTATTTTTCACCTTCCCTTTCATCGTGAAGTTCAATTTCGGAAATATCAAATTTCGATCCACTTTATCCCGCTTTACGGCACTTCATTAAATGAGGCGTAAAATGAAGGAACCTCATTTCAAGAGGGATTGGTGTGAATGATTCGGTCGACTACTTCTTGTCTGCTGCTCTCTAAAATATCCAGAAGGACAGAAAAGTAAAGATTCTGATCAATAATGTTGGGTTTGGAGAGGAGCAGCAGTCCGTCTAAACTAAAAGATTTTGTGGGAAAGGTTCTCGGGAAATTGAAGGAATGCTGTACAAGAAGTACAGCAAAAACTAGTGTTGAAATATAAACCGATTGAAAACTTAACTGGTCAAGCACTATTCTAACGTTTTATAACGTAATGAATTTAATTGTAGAAATGCCAGGCGAAAATAATGTCATCTTCATTAATTACTCCAGAAAATAGGAGAAAAGAATGCATTATGCTTATCATTACAAGACCTGTACTAAAGTTCTCTAATGAAGTACATTTCCAAAAAAAGGCAAATATAGTTTTTCAAAAACTTGAAAAGAAAGTGTGGAGAAAAGACAAGACAGACCGGGATGAAAATATAAGCTTTATTCAGCCAAGGACTGGTAATGGTAGTTTCATGGTTTAAGGCTACTTTAGTGTAGCTGGTGCAGAGTCTTCAGAGTTTATAGATGGAATTACGAAACTTATTAGCTTTCTTATGACGAATTTGGCAACAAGTTCTGAAACATTCGTACATACAGAGAGAGAAGTTTTCATATACCGAAATGATCTAATGTACACAGACCTTAATTATAATAGATTGTAAAAACTTTTAATATTGACATTGGCCATCCTTGCATCAAGCCCCAGCAGGCACATATAATTCTTTAATAGTAGTTTATGCACTTAGTATATAATGTTAAGCTTTATTGTATGAGTACATATTTTAAAAACGAGCGAGTTTTCAAATGTGTACAAATGTAATAAAGCAACATTATAAACGAGCTGCATACTATATTTTTTGTATAACAGAATTATACATTTTTAAGAAAATCAAACTTCGTTTTGCGAAACAACTTCCCTGTGACGACTCAGATATTTGACATCGTGCGAGTAAACGGTGGTCGGCTGTTCCATTTAGCTCTACCTCCCCCCGACTCTCTCGCTACGATTGGCTGAATGTGTGATGACACAATCATTCGTGACATAAAATCTAATACGTCATCATTTATGCCGTAAAATGCCCGATTATGAACGATTCCTTGCATCTGAAAAGGTTTCATTCATAAGGCTGGAATACAAAATAAAATATTTCAATACGATCACAAAACGAAGAAAGGCACCAACAAAATTATTTATTACACGTCTTGAAGTTTGGAGCCACATCATGAAGTCAATAATTAAGACACACTAAATTTTTAATAGCAATACAATGAATAAAAGGAATGTCATAATGGAGTATAAGCGTTCTAATTTCTCGATTTCTTGTTTTCTCATGATTTTATAATTGTACGTTTTATATTATTTAACTTTTTATTTCTTATTTATTCATTAATAAATATTACTAGGAATTCTACCAAAATATTTATTGTTAAAAAATGAAAGAAATAAAAAAAAATCATTTAAAAAATATGTATAATGCGAATACTTTTTCTTATGATTGTAGGTGAAGACTTTGATGTATATTCCAAAAGCTAATTAATTTTCTGCATTGAATTTCATTCCAGGAAGTAAACATACAACCTGTAATTATGTACACCGTGAAGGCTTATAATTAGGAAAGTAAATGAGCTGGTGGATTATGAGGACGACGAAATGTAACTAATATTTTAATTTATTTAATAACATTTATCACTACCATTATATATTTTAAGTACTTTCCTTAAATTTTCAGATATTTATTTCACTTTTAAAACCAATTACATTCATTCCTACACCAATGCAAAGTCTCGTTCTCGGAGATTATTAAAACGAATGGAAATGGCAAGGAGACTTGTAAATCTTACACATAATATGAACTAACTAACCTGCAGTGTTTTGATCAGATATCAATAAGCTTTTCCATCTCATGACTAATGACTCCTCAAGGTACGCAAAAAGAGGAATTGCATATTCCGTTACAAGTAGAAAAAAGGCAGATAAGGATCAAACATTCAGATCTATGAAATGGACTTGCTTCAAAATCCCGTACGATAGATCTTTCTCGAAAACGAGCAGAAAGCCTTGTCCTTCAAAGGAATCCTTCTAATTTGTCGGAAAACAACAAGAGCACACACAAAAACATTGGCATCAATTCCTTAAACAGCAAAACGTTAGCACAGAGACAGTCGGTAATATCCCACCGCAAGATGCGTCACTGTTAGGCCGAGTCTGCCAAATATCGGGCGCCACCGTTTGCTCTCTGACCCAAACAACGAGAAGTAGCGTAGCGCCTCGTCACGGGCTCGTGGCGGGGATCAGCAGCAGCCGCGGGGCGCCTCCGCCTTTGGGCGTGTTTGCGCCGCGCGCTCCCTTCCAAGCCCCGTTGCAGGCGACCGCCGTCTTTCTCGCGCGCACGGCACGGCACGGCACACGGAAGGCGGGCGCGCGGTGCGTTCTGGCTCCGTGCCACGGCGCCACGCAAATCGCACGTAAACCAACGGTTCTTGCGATGGAGTTACGGGGACGCATATGTAAACGGGCGGATTTTGCATATTTAAACTTGTTGATTCAATAGACGTGTTTGCGCTACGCAGGAGTTTCATTCGCCCTTCACAGCAGTGCTGTCGGAGTGTTTTGCTACAAACTCATTCAGAGGGGGAGAGCGGATGATGTAAAATGATTTGGTGGTTGATTGAATGATTATTTCTTGTTTCTGGGTGCGTCAAACGCTATGTTCAATACTCCCATAAGCGTAATCCAAGTTAAGCGTAGTTTTTGTTAGCTTGAGAGGTGGCGCTGTTTTTCCGACACGGCTGGTGAAATCCGGCGCCCATCAACACGACGCTTTACGTGGGTTTCCCCTCCCAGATATCTCCTACCAGTGAAACACTGCCCCAGACAGATCGAACTCGGACTGGAAACTCGACAGGAAACTCGACTGGTATCCTGTCATGTTTGTATTGTACTGCATGTAAGTGTAAATATGGGTGATAGTGCAATATAGAGGAAGGAAAGATCGCGCGCGGCCCGTGGTTCATTGGTTAAGGTATTGCATTCCGCTGGTGTTGATTGGAGACACCACAAAACTACCGCTCAGAGAAGCCGGCTACCGTCGCGGCTCGAACGCTGCTGCAGTGACACCAGTTTGATGCCCTGAGCCACTTCCGCTGGTACTTGGAGAAGAATGGACCATCATTGTGTCCTCTTATTTAGTTGTCTCTACAATCCTTTTGTTCTAATACCCGCGTACTCGTAAACGACAATATTTTGATATTATAAATTAGCAGGAAACCGGCCTGCCCACCTGTAATTAATAGGAAGACACCACGTACACAATTAATTAGATCAAGTGGCTTTAAGAATTCTCATAAACGCGCTCAAATCTACAATATTTCGGTCTATTAAACTTCGGCTGCACTGTCCTTGAGCGTGTAAGATTATGACAAAAATAAATCTCGAACTATCTGCCGAAAAAGCACATATTTCCTGAGAAGAGAATGTGCGACGGATTTAAAAAGGAGTGTAATATCAACTCGACTGAAACAACAAGCAAACCAGTTTCTTAACTCGATCAGGAACACACATATTTTACTTGGGTGAATAGATTAATAGACCGTGAGGACATTGTGGATATCTTCATCGAGCTCAATTTACTATTATTTCTTGTATAAAAATGCATGAAGAAGAATATTAAATTGATAGTGTTTAAATACCTAAGACTATACTAAAAATGTGCTTCACATAAAGAGTTTAAAATTGGTCCCCAAAACGACACCTTAAATGAAAATATAGAAATAATCAAATATATAGAATAACAATTTACGACATACTTTTACTGTGTTACACGATTCATATTTACATTGGGTACATTACTTTACATTGGATGGGTACACTTTATTTAAATCTAGTGGTTTTGACGTTATACTTGATACATCAAAAAATAAATGTATTGCATGCCAGATCATATAACAATTAAGCAAATATCTTAAAATCACATATCATAATTTTAAAATCATTTTTCTGGAAACCGAGTTTTAGACCGTTCTTGCATACAACTCAGCCGAGGAAATGGCGAAAAGGTCTCTCAGAGCAGCGATCTTTAGAATTCTCATCGATCCAGTAGAGAGCTTCGGACCAGCTAATTACCTGGTGTCCAATGTGCGCCCCTTCGGTACTCGAGCTGACACGCTGACTTGGGATGCTGACACGCAACTGTAAACTAATTGCGCCGATATCTTCAAGAATCACATCCGTACATTAATTATAGTAAAGCAATTAAATTCCCATCATGCTGACCAGCACAGAAATCGTATGGACCATGGGCTAGTCTAGATTTCAGCAGTTTCATCTGCATCTACTTTTCGATACTCATTAGCATAAGAGTGAAATTCTCTCACTAGAAACATTTCCGTGTCAGTCGTGTAGTTAAAGTTTCCTTTTCATTCCCAAGGGAAGTTTCTATGCACCGAGTCCTCGCTTCCACTTTAATAATACAAGTGAGAGTATCTTTCATCTTCAGGACTTGTGTTTTACTCTCTTTAATCAAGAATTCTTCAATCACATGCTATTCAAAGTTTACCGCCCACAGTACGTCTCTCTTCTTACTTGCATATGTCTGAGGATAGAATTTCGAACTGAATGGAAGTAATTCTAAAAATAGATGGGAAAATTCCTTCTGGGTGAATTTAATACTTAAAAAAATACACTGGTATCATGTATCATATCGTATAGCATATTATTTATGAAACAATAAGATTGAAATAATATGTTTCATGTCATCTCATTCAAACCACGAGGCCTCAGTAATTCGGGAATAGAAAAGATAATTTGGGTTAAAATACATTTATTACAAATTATTTATCAAATTAAAAATGTGTTGTAAAACATGAACAATTTAAATCCATTCGTAATCCATTCCATTAAAGTAGTTAAGTATTAGACATTATGAAGAACATTCCAGATTTTTCAGAATAGTTCATGAAGTTTAAAATTTACTAAAAATTGAACGTTTGAAGAGGACTTAAGATACTGTACTAAAGATAAATGATAAATATGGTCAAAATTTTAATTTAGTTTCAACAATATTAATTGCTGAGTCTTGCTGGTAGCATATTAATATTGAAGATTTATTTATTTAACATTAAAAACAGTTAAAAACTGTGTGACGTGCTGTGGATAGAAGTGTAATCTGTGCACTTTTTCTGAAATTCTGGGATTCCATTGGTAAACCGTATATAAATTGAATTCTCAATGCCGATGAAATGAGAAGTTTTGGAAAGAATTTATAAGAAACAGTCGCCCCAGTGTAAAAATAAAAAATAAAAAAAAATAAAAATTGCAGAGGCAAATCAGCAACTGAGTTTTGCTATTATCCCTCTTTGTTCCATTCATGAGAGAATAGTGAAGGATTTCCTGCAATGAGAACATGCAGAACGATAATTTGAATAACTATATTATCCGCAGAGCTCTAAAAGACGTGTATTGATAATGAAGTTACATTTGTGTTGGGAAGCAAAACAAGACGCCATCTCAGTATTCGCTCGAAGGATCGGGGAAACTGGACGAAGAATCTGACTGCGATGTGTGATGTGGTAAATAATGAGAATTAACATCCTCCAGCACAAATCCTTCAGGAAGCCCGGACCCCAGTATAAATCGCGTTCGCCACGCCAAGGGTCACCCACCAATCAAAAATAGACCAACAGCAGGACTCCTTGACGTGTCCGCTCAACCTCTTCCGACTGCAGGTCGTGCGAGCGTCGTCCTCTACCTTTCGCGTGCGGGAAGGTTGGCAGCGCGGGCCGGGGCAGCGGCCGCCCGGCAGCAAGGGCTCTCTGGAGCGCCCAAGGAGAAGCGGACCGGGCGCGGGCGAGGTCAAGGCTGGCAC
>BOPP01000222.1:1591276-1611219 GCA_017312745.1 Gryllus bimaculatus | reverse complement strand
GGGGGGGGGGGTCTCAGGGCATCAGCGGATGTCTGGCCGGGAGGTCCTCGGCTCGAGTCCCCACAGCGGCAGAATTTTCATCACTAGTTAGGTCGAATTCAGTCGCTGGCTGAAGGAGAATTTCCGATGAATCCCAGGCGAATGGCGGAGCAGCACCCGAACAAACGGACCACGGACCGCACGCCTGTTCCTGTCTCTTCCGTCGTATGTCTTCACCTCTTTCACACACACACACACACACACACACACGCACACGCACACGCACACGCACACTCGTGCATACACCACACTACCGCTCATGCTGAGAGACCGGATGGGAGCTTGTCCCGCGGGTGGGGGAGGCGCTGGCGAAAGATACCTGGCTGGAGAAAACACCGCTAGCCGACGGTATGTCGCAACATATTATAATATTCAGAGGCTTAGTAGAAAAATCCTACATCATCTTCTGAAAAAAAAACCAACAAAAAAGTTTACTTTAAAAGCATATACCGTGATGTTTATTTGAATGCAACGTAAGTAAAAACAATTGAAGACGGTAATAAACCGGATTCATGTTGATCCTGCTTCTGATCAGCCAAAGTCATATACTCCTATATTATAATTTGTATCAAATATATTCAATCCCTGTCTTTGATAAGAAACCTTTGAACCAAAACGTTCTGATGTTTCAACGATACGTCATAATCTGGTTCATACTACACATCTCTGGCGTGATTTAAGATAATTCAACCACACTTCCTCTTCATGTTTGTATTTTGTGTTGGAATCACCTACCTCATCCTATATGTTCCCACAATATTTCATTTGAATTACGTCATTGTTACAAAGTGATTAACGCATCACTCGCATTGTAGGCGGCAAATTGCAATAGAAACCACACACCACGTCACTCTGTGTGAGATGAATCACTAATTCCACGGCACTAAAAGAACGTTACACTGCGGTGTACCTGTATTGCAACTGTTGTTGTTCTTATTGTATGCAAATGGGGATGAATGGCACGCAGAAAGCCTCCAAGGCAGCGTGGGACTGCCTTGACCCTAGAAACAAATGCGGATGGGGTTCACATCTTCCTAAGGAAGAACAATTGGACTTAAGGGAAGCGAAATTAACAAAACAAAGCACGTGATTTCTACACAGGAGAGGAAATCTCAGCCAGTCATATTTGGATTTCTGCTTGTCGTTTTTCAGTTGATAAAATTATTGAAGAGACTGTTATTGAATTCTCATTTTGTAAAGAGAATGGAAACGATTAAAACCTGCAGTAAAAACTTTCAAATTTGGAATGAATGTGAATTAATGTTGAGTTCATTTTATGTCAAAAAGGCGCATAACTATTATTATTATTATTATTATTATTATTATTATTATTATTATCTGAACCACGGCGATTACATCGCACAAAACAAAGGATAGTAGAAAACTTACAACATAATATATTAATTAATTAATATATAAAAACTGTGCTGAGCTATCAGTGATTGCGTTTTTTCTTTTTAAATAAAATGTGGTTGGACACAGAATTAGTTCACAATAGCGTGTGGCGATTTCTGTAGAAAGTTCTTGTTGTGAAAAGGGGAGAAATGAACTGGACATTGAAATGGGTGGGTATGCGTGTATTTTTTTAAGAAGGTGAACAATTAATTTGGAGAATGATGGAACAATATAAAATGAATCCTAGTGTTTCTAGAAAGGGTGAATAACAGAGACGAGTTCCCTGAATTTTTAAATATTGAGAAGAGGAACGAAAATGTGCATTCGTTACATAAATCCTTAAAGAATTATACATATATATATATATATAAAGAATAGGGAATTAATATCAATATCCTGAAAAAAATCCTTTTTCTTGCTTGCAAACGTTTTGAAACAGGTACTCGTTTTTTGGAATACTTAATAGTGTTGTTTTACCCTACGAAATATAATTTTTTAAATCAATCGCACTTATGATTTCATATAGTTCATGTTTTAGTATTTTTGTCTGGAGTGTACATTTTTCGGAAAAATACAGTTTTTAGGCATAGTTTCTCCCCCTCTCCCTTTCTCTCTCTCTCTCTCTCTCTCAAGATTAATTCTAGCACTACAGCCTGTACAGAGGTATTCCTAAAAGTTTATTCTTCGCAAATGAATTATCTCATGTTTGGTATTGTAAATGTGGTCGTTTTTTGGCGTGTCACGGTCCCAGGACGGTAGTAAAAGAGATATCGTGAACATGGATTCTAAGCACCAAGATATCGCAAACAGTAGTGACAGTCAACGCAACCTTTCGGTTACATCTTTGAACGTCGCGATATGCGCATTTTTAATATTCTTAGTTGGTGTCGACAAAAACTTGAAACCGATATCCAAACGCAATTACTGGTATCGAAGAAAATTTGCATATCGATGGAAATTTCTGTCAGAATAAATTTACTGTTCAAATAATATTGCATTCCAGCCGAGATCGATTATTCCTATTATTACATATGGTTTCTCGATAACATTATCTCATTACAACACTACACTACTTTCCACGTATGTAAAGGAGTAAAATCTAGGACGTTTATAGAAAATAAACGTGAATTGCAGTTACTTAAAATTACAATGTATTGAATTTTTGCAAATACATTGTAAATGTATTACAATGTATTGAAAAGTGAGCTTGAAAACATAGTTAAATCATTTTCGACAGATATTGATCAAATTTGACGATTGATATCAATCAATATATCAAGTATTGACGAAACAAATATTAAATGCATTTATTAGGAATGGTATCTTGATGGGAAAAGGTCTTCGGTCTCCTTACTTTGGGAAACGTTTACTTAATAAAACAATCAACCTACTGCAAGTATTTGGTTTCTACACCCGGTAGTAGCATAACCCAAAGGTCACGGACCGCTCGCGAACTTTCCTTTTTCTCCCTTGCCTTATCTTCTACACACACTTACAATTACATGCTCTACACTAGCACACATGCCGGGAGACCGGTCGGCTACTCAGAGCTTGTCCCGGCTGGAGCACGCCCCACTGGTGTACCTCAGAGCATCTCTCTCAAGCCAAAGTTGAAGTCGTCACCCGATCTCACCACCCATTGTGGGACGAACCCCACCCCATTTCGGAATAAAAATCATTCACTAGACTAACAGGACTAATGACCCTAGCAGTTGACGTCAATCAATGAACGAATCAACCTACTCATACACCAATCTGATGAGGAACGTGGCATCGTCGGGACTAGAGATGCTCCTACGAATCTTCGGGTGCACATGCGCCATCGCACTGTCTTCAGTGTCCATTCGTTCAATGACGGTGTTGAAGACGTAAAGACGTAAATGTTCAGATATTACATTAGTCTTTAAAAAGTATCCCTTCTGAAGTGCGTGTACCCCTGTTTCACACTACGGTAGGTAGATGTAGACAGAAGTAGAGCAAATTGATTTTTTAGTGTTGAGGCAGTCGAAATCCCGTGGCATTCTATTTATTTTAAAATTAATTCGCTTACAGTCTACCCTCGAGAATGAAAATCTCGAAATATGAACCATATTTAATTAAATGATACTTGTGGTCAGATTATTTTTAAAATTCCATTATCAAAATGTATTTATTGCTTTATTTCAAAACAAAAATATAGTAAATAAACGGGTATGTCGTATTGCCGGAACGGGGAATAGAAAACGATTGATTTAGATTTAGAAATTCGACACAGACATTCCAATAGGTACTAGCTTCTTAGATTACAATGTATTAAAATATATAGATCAATAATAAATAAATAGCATGATGGTTTACTGAAGATAATACCTGCTTTTAATTCAGACATTGTCTATAATGTAAAGTGACATGTAATGAGTTGCTGGAATGATTGTTCTCAAACGAACGCCGTAAGATGTTTGTACACCGAGTGTGGCAAAAAAACTGGCAGCCAGGAAGAAGCCCACGAGGCGAAATCCATCGGCGCGAATCGCCTTCGGGGCCCTTTCACCCGGATGTCGGGCGCGCGGCGCGAGCGCAGCCGGCGGGTGGCGCGCCGGGGACGGTGAGCGGGCCGCGTCGATCGGGATTGGGTAGGGGCGCGGCGGCTGCGCGCACCGCCATCTGCGCGCGCCCCGGCGACCTTGGGGGACCTTGGGGGGCCTTGGAAGACCTCGCAGGTGGCAGCCGGCGCTGGGCGCGCGCCCCTGCCTGCTGTCGGCCGCAGCTGGCGCCGCAGTGGGCCGAAGGGCCCGGCTCCGCGGTCGCAATTCGCGAGTGCGGATTCTGCATGCCAGGGACGCTACTTCCTATTTTTTTTACTATCCACGTACGCGTTGTCATCGATTCTTATTTATACATGAGGGAGTTAGGCAGTATTTTGTACGGCGTAGAGTACAGCACTCAATTTCGATCTTCTGCTCATGTTAGCTTTGAGTTTGCCCATCACTTACAAGCATCAGCGCTCGCGCAGGTCGAGATGGCAGTTGAGTGATGTACGCTCCACTGCGCTTAAACTCTCTATTTACTTACCGTTTCATTCAGTATTGATATCTTTGCGATTATGTTAGTAACGGCATCGAAACTGCTCAATCGAATTGATCGGTATCAGAAGTATCAAAAATATTAGTACGGAAAAAATATACTACTGGCACAAAACTCGTTTTGTGAAGTATTTGAACAACAACAAAGACAATAATGATAATGATAATAATAATAATAATAATAATAGATGACAATATATTGCAATATCTATGATCTTTAAAACGTTTAATAGACGTCAGGAAGAGCGATTCAAACTTATGATTCTTGCGGGGATAAAGTTTACATTTAGGAGAAAGACAGCGGCCTTAAGTCACCCAAAATCTTCGCCACAAAACAGTGGTGCGCCTGATGGCTAGAGATCACTATTATTAATTATCTATAATTATTATTATTATTATTCATATCAAGTAGAACACGGCATATTATTTGAAATCATGTTAGAATATCAGTCGTTATTGAAAATATGGATATTCAAGGTCCGATAAAACCCAATTACCGATATTTCGTTCTGTGATTGATATCGATAGCATATCTCAGATCGATTCGCTCGATTGATCGGTCGAGAAGTTTTGCAATATCCCTTACCATGTTCCTTCAGCCAAGTTCGGGTATTCGCATACGGACAATATTGAGCCGTTCTGAATCATGTGTGATGGGGAAATGGAGTTCAGAGATCAGACCAATGCTGATCATCAATACCTGAATCCTCAAACAATGACTATTAGGTGGCGTAGTTTGGTATACATTGCATACTGTACCGACACTCTATGACTCAAGACACCATGTCAACGCACGTTGCGTTGTGGTAACTCATGATCGCGATTTGAGCGGCAGTGCGTGCCTGGCTCAGGACGAGAATACATTTTTGACCCAGGTTAATGCAGATCAAGAGAGGAGAGAGGCAAAGTACACCAATAAACGGTGTAAAAGCCATCGACAAGTATGGCAGATTTTTTTGTTTTCTCAAACATTATTTACTTTCGATTTAAACTATAGAACAAAAATAGACGTGTAGGTGTTTCAACCAGAAGTCTGTTTAATAGAAAACTAGCGTTACTTCCAACTGACACACACTATCTCTTACTAGTTAGTTTCCTTACCTCTTTAGTAAGCTAAACACAATGTTTTTGGTTTTATCCCTACCTCGTCTCAGCTGCCATATATCATATTGGTACCTAAAATTATTATTTTCAATTTTTTCACATTATTTTCAAGTTTTTGTTCTTCTAATAGAAAAACTGAAATTAGATTTTAAGAATAGTACAGAAGTGTAAAGCCAGGTCCTATATACAAATTCCGAAGAAAAATTTGGAAGCAGTTTTGAGGAAAATTAGTTTCTAAAATTTCTTTATTTAATGCGAAATTATTAGAAAACATTTATATTGCAAAAAATTCGTATGTACTCATTTAAAGATCTATTTTAAAGATAATATTATGAGAGGAAATATCTCCATCATCAATATTGTGATTGTAGGAAGACGCCAAAAAGAGTTCGAACGTTTGCAGTTTTCAAAAAATTAGATATTTTCCCAAAACTGAGATTCGCGCCATTTTCGCAAGCGTTATTTACGGTGTCAGAGAACAAAGTTTAATACAAACGATTGGAGCCATTTTTTTAAAGAAAAATTTGAAAATGATCTTGAGGATTCATATAAAGTACCCTCAAAAATTAAAACATCAACTTCATATTCAAGGGGCTGGGACATAAAGTAATTCGATAGAGGAACATCAATTTTGATGAACAGTCTGCTAACGGTGAAGCCGCTAGCTTTGTTCAAGACAGACGGACAGAGACGTTTTGGCGTAAACCAATTTTTCAGTATCAAGGACCCACAAAAAGTGGATTCTGACTACAAAATGTGTTAGAAAAATACGAAATACTGCATGAACAAGAATTAATTTCACTGCAGCATTACATTACTTCTCTATTCTACGTATGTCGTATCATAGAAAGTAAAAGTCCGGGGTCACACACGTTTTTTGTCAATACTAACTTTTAATTGATTTAAATACAGTTTTTATTAAGGAATTAACTGAAATATGAATTCTATGTTACTCACGTCGTGGGTGCATTACATGCAATTCTCGTGGCACAGGCAGAAAATCCTACCATTTTGGTGTGATAGTTATTATTTTGTAATTTTCGCTGTCGTTCGTATGATTAAAAAATCTATCATTTTTTGTTTTTTCAAAGCCGTTACATGCCATAACAAATTTGATTGCCTTCATAAATGCATTTCTCGAATGTGTCAGACTGTCTGTGTTAACACAGTGTACTGATACAGTTGAACAGTACTCTTTTACAGTCTATTGTTGTAGTGACGCAAATAGACAAATGTCAGGCGGAAGTTATGCAAAAAACGCAAAACAATGAAGTCGAATACTATGTTAACTTAAAGAAAACATAATTCACCTTTCGGGGCATGAATATTGAAAGCCCAGTCCTAGTAATTACGTATATCGCAATTGGTAACTACGTTATATTCGCAATAATTTCGCTATGTGACAATGAAATGTTAAGAAGCTTACGATTGTAAGGTTTGTTAACTTTTCATTACCTCTCAGTATTATTATTATTATTATTATTATTATTATTATTATTATTAATAAATTAATTATTATTAATTATAAATACCTTCTAGCCGTAAAAAAGTTTCGTTCAATGGGACACAATGATGTTTTATACTCTCACAATTTTATAAGCTTTAACCTCCTTTTTACATGCAGATTTTCGTAGGTTAATAACTAAGTTTTGTCTCTAGGCTCATCTTTAATATAACCGCTATGCTGCAGCACGATTCTTGAGTTATCAATGCTCCACGCGACACCAAAGGAAAAGCTGCGCTTGACTTGCATTTACTTCACACGGCCCGATTGCGGAAACGGCATGTGAGATACATAACATGGCAGTTTATGTGTTAATACACTTTTATGTAAAACTACCCGATTTTGTGCGAACCTTTTGAGCAGGATAATGTAAAGTAATCTATTGGCATATCATTCTGAAGGTTATGGACAATAGTTAAACATATGTATACTCCACGATTCCTATTTTATTTCTTAAAGTCATTCAATGCGTAATAGTTCTTTTTTATTTCGTTTCACAGTTCACAGACCAATGTCTCTGCTTATCTGCAAAACGTTCTTTAATGTAATAAGAAGGCATTACGAATTGAATTCCTATAATTAATAGGTACTATAATCCATAAAATGTATATAGACGGTCACAAAAATAACCATTTTAATATCTATTTTCGTCAAAAAGTAGTTTTAAAACTTGATAATAGGAAACCACCAGGCTTTTGGTGACGTCATGCAAGCAGTTCGGCATCCTTGACACATGTTTTACGTGTCTTGTGATTTACGGTATATTGTCTATAGATCGAGGCAGGCGTAAAATCGGGAGGACTTTTAACCTTCATCCCCAGGAACACGCCTCAACGTGTTAAGCCTACGTGCTGTGCTTTGTGTTTAGATTTACGATGTATTCAGTTACTTTTCTAATTTGATGAGCATGATTGTGAGTAACGTGCCATAGTATGGGAATGTAATTTTAAGTATACATAACGTATGGCAACTTCTGGAACTCTGAATGGTTTGCCGCATGAGTATCTAACCTTTACGACACTTATTTACGTATGCGTCAAACAGAAGTGAATTAAACTTCTCAAAGAACTTCTAGTAAGTCTCATCAAGCATTTTCTAGCAATTTAATGAGATTATATCATCCGGTGAACTTCATAAGATGACGTTTAAAAGTTTTGTTTCAAATATTTTGAATGATTGGTGGGCTAAATTAGGTTCAGTAAAAAAATCTTCGACAGAGAGGGAGAGGGGCAACAAATTTGTTGAGTTCCCTACTTACTCATCAGAACCACATTGAACTTTTTAGGGATTAATAAAACAGAGTGGAGAGTGGGAAAAAGATTTATTCTACCTACATATAGTTCGATGCAGAATACAAAACCCTTATTCTGAAAATTAACTAAATGCCGCACTATTCGATATTGTATTTCTTAATCCGATATCAATATATTAAAGTAACAAGCGCCTCAGTAGTAAGGACGTCTCAATTTGTACAAATTAGTAACCAAGATACAATGTGCCAATATTCAATGAATGTTGATAGTTATTTTCACTTTTCTCCATACATACCACATCTATATGTAGAATAGGTTGTTGTCAAATGTCTCATAAAATATCTGCACTGCACCGAATGTAAATATCCTTTTAGGACTGCGAACTCCAGCAGAAAGTTCTCAGAAAAAAAATGAAAGAGATCATATTTCTCTATCTATAGATGTAGTAAGAAATAAAAAAACTGCCGGAATTGCAAAACGGAAAATGTTAGTACAAAACTTGAAATATATATTTTCCTTATTTACTTATCACATGCAAAATAGGATAATTGATATAATTTTAAATGTGTGCTCTAAATTTTGAAGTGTTGCATACTCTTTCTACTGTATATTAATGTTATTTCCTCAACTTATCAGAACATCAGGATGCATCTCAATATCTGAGAAATTAACAATCGGAGAAGTCACAAATCTGTTTATAACAGACTAGATATTTTTAAAAGTTTCTCAGTAAAACATCTTTCAAGAAAGAAAAATTTTCATTATCCCTGTGCCTATTTCACAAATACAATTCGAATTTAGGTATTCAACGGTAGCTGGGAGGCATATTTCGATGCCTGCGCCTTTTCTGACAGCGTCATTGCTTTAGTCCGTAGCCTTGCATAATAGAACATGACATGTACATGTATTTATCATTGCCGGATAAGGACAAGGGATAAGAAGAAGATAAGGGCTGAAGGGAAATACAAGGGCAACCGCCAAATGTCATGCCACAAACATCACTGGAAACATCCATGCCTTACACCAGATTCGAACCCTCATCCTTGGTGGGACGTACTTTGACGTACGTCGCTGAACCGGCGGCAGAAGCCCAGGGTATCAGCTGATGTCACTACGTTGCCTCGCACCGAGAGATGCGTGTCACGGCGGTGGCAGGATTTTAGCTAGCTCCACCCTACAAGTACAATTCTCGGTGACTCTGTCGATGTGAGCAGGAGATTGTCGTGGACGGCTGCTCTGACCGTTAGTTTTTCGTGATCTTTCCGATCAATATCAGAAAAATGCCGAAGCAGCATTCTAACAAACAGGCCACGATCTGCGCGCGATTTTTCCCTTCTTTTCCTTTTTCTACTTTCATCCCTTACTTACACGAACTTTCACCGACACACTACCACACATGTCATGAGACCAGTCGGGAGATTTGAGCTTTCCGGGCTGGCGCGATACTCCGCTGGTGGACGATATCGCAGGAAGCCCGCAAGTCGACGTGTGCAACGGCGCCAGATCACTCCACCCTGCGGGACAAGGCCACCTTCCGTGTCAAAAACAATCCCCACAATTACGGGACTAATAACCATTGCAGTTGACGCTTCGGGTTACACGAAATAATAAAACAAACCAAGCCTCAGCTTTTACAGAATGGCATTTTCCAGTTAAATTTAAAGTCTGCAAGTTCAAAACAATGATTTACGACGAAACGTTCGCACGGGAAAAGCTAGTCACCACTTATTCTAAACCCAAAAAATTCAAACAAACTTATTAAGGTAATGAAGAGTTAGTAAAATCTTCACAAGACAGCGCATTGAAGCGTAAGGAATTCTCTCGAATATTTTTCAGTCAATAGAAGTTGTTGAGTGAAAAAGTTCGCCTTTACTTACTGACTTACTACGTCCTCGATGTGCGTTTCTTTTCCTATTATTATGAAACGCAATTACATTTGGGTTACTCAGAAAGGCATGGTTGCATCACAGAATTCCTTATAGATTTATTAAGTTTTAATAATAATAATAATAATAATAATAATAATAATAATAATAATACCTAAATCATCAACTATTTGTGGCAATATGGATAAGGTGTATCGTAGGTAGGCTTTTGTAGCATTCAATTACTACTTTAATAACAATTCTGATATAACTTGCCCATAAATTGTAATCCGTTGGTAGCTTAAAAAATAGTTATCGGAGAAATACGAATGACATCATAAACCCTCGTTGTATGAATAATTAAATGAAGCATCACTGGCAGTGTCATACATTTTTAGATTGTGAGCTTAAATATTAACTTATAACCAGAAATGTCAGTACCGATACATAAAAACTCCTTTGAGAGAGCACTTAAATAGTTTAAGGAAGCACAAAACATCAGCAAAATCAGTTAACGCCTCTTAGTCTATCAAATAAAGTTTAAAGCGGAAACTGTATTTGGTTAAATACTGATCAATCTGAGGAGGAAGAGGATTCTGAGGAAGAAGAGGTGTTTAGAGGAAGAGTGATGACTGGTGTGGGTACGTCAAAGCGGTTTTTCCGAGTTCTGGGGTAACAGACCATGCAATCCATCTTCCTTCCTGGCTGCGCAGCTGGAGCGCGCATCTTCAATGTGGAGTGCGACGCGAAGCGAACTGGTTCCCCGGAACTCGTTGGTCGTGAACCACCTCCACCACTGAATCTCCCCTCCTCTTCCTCCTCCGACGTCTTCGCCGCCTCTGGCTCGCCCATCGCCCCCTGCGACCGTCCCCTGCGACGTCACGTCGCAGCCTTCACTGCTTTCACTGCATTCGTCGCCTTCATTTGCGCATCAAATCCCCCACCTCTTTCCAATGCCTTCTCCTTCGTCGCCACCAGTTGCCCCGCCCCAGCTCTTTCTCTTCAGAAGTCTTCTCCTTTCGCCTATCTCCTGCAACTCCATATTAGCCTGCATTCATCTGCATTGCCTCTGCCGTCTTGGATGCATCACCTCTATCTTCTCCGCCTCCACCATTTCCACCACCTACTACATCGCCCCTATCCCCTCCACCTTCACCTCCTCCCTCACCACCATCAGTCATTCCATTCAGCAGTAACGCCTGCACCACAAGACCAGCAGCGCCCTAAATGCACGAGAAAGCCCCAGCCGCCCCCTATCCCCACCCCATTCCCGTGGGGCGGTCGGGTGACCGACCGGGTGCGCGGGCGAATGGCGGGCTTTCCGTGCGTGCGCGCACGAGGGCAGGAGACCGCTGCTCGCGGCCTCGATTCGGGAGGCGGGCGGCCCCACGACCGCCTCTCGCAAGAACACTCGAACACTCGGGCATCCAACGAATTCAGTGATGTTACGACCATTTTGCTTTCTACAAATAAAGTATTTACTCTAGGAAGATACTACACCTAATCCAATAGAATTCAATCGTATGTTCCTAAGGAAACATTTAGATCCCTCTCTACAATAATTAATTAGCAATATTGTTTTTAATTGAAAATATACATCAAAGCAAACATTTGAAATGTTTATAAAACTATTTTTGATTGTAATATCTTGCCAATTTTTATATTTCTGGCACATTGCAGTTTCAGCCTATTATTACGATCTGTAGAATGTTGCTAGAACAACGTGCGAGGTGAAAATGGACACCATCCACTCCAAAACTAAACACGCTACAAGAAAATTACAAATTACAAAACTAAATAATGAATACAAATACTCGCAAAGAAAAATTAATGTGTAAATATCAGGTTCAACAATGTAATCAATAATTGATACGCAGTATTGTGCTGCTATAACAGTGAGAAATTGCAGTGAGACCAAAAGTCTTGACTGAAGCAGCTAAACGTGTTATTATTCAACAAATTAAGAATGACTCAAAAATTAGTGCTGTGAAATTACATATTCATTTATGTAATATTTATTTGTAAACATAAGTGAAAGATGACATATGAGTTCAAAATTGCAATTTACTTTACTTGTAAATGTCATGTAGTTTGTAGTATATTTTCTTTTTCTTATGTACGGAATATAAAATGTTTTACTGTAATTTTAAAATAGTAGTTTACTTAACGAGGGCGCAAAACAGGCGATTCACCCACGAGTTGTGTTTGTCGTCCGAACGTAACGAGATCGACAAAGTGTCGAGTGCGGGAATCACCTCGCGCCCGTGAAGCGTATACTACTTTTTAACACGCAGTGAGCGAAACGCAACGCGTCAACTAAAGGAACATAAATTAGGTATCCAAAAGCTAGAAATAACTTACTAGTACAAAAATAAATGGATTCCAGACAGTGTCGTAACACGATTGTTAGTAATTAATAAACAAAGACGTCGTCAAGGCGGAGGACAATTGCGAATCCTTACAGATGCTTCTCCCCGCTTCGCAAAGTTTCGCACACTGTGAAAAAATTAACTGCTTTTCACACGGAAAACGAACACCAGAAACCGCGTTTCGCGCACGGCGTGTTAAAAAATGGTTTTTGCGTATTTCTCTAACATGCTGTTCAGACTCTATTTTTGCCGAAGTTTCTTTGGCGCACGATTGCTTTAAGTTCTAGAATAATTGTACATTTTTTTAAAACATTGACTTTAAGATGCTTTTATGACATGAAAATCGGAAATGTGGAAATGTAAAAAAGTCATTAACGGCTGAGTAGATTACTTCTCTAGAATTTTAGTCAATACCTTTATAGGATTATCAGATCAATTAAATAGAAATAAATTATAAATTGCTAACCTATATTACATCATCGTCTTAAAGGACATCCTAGAAAACCTTGCTTGTTTTTTCGGTGTTCCCCGAACCACGTCGAATTGCTTTCTAACTGGTCACTAACCTTTGTGTTACCTGGCACAGCAATGGCTGACGTAATTATTTGTGCCGAAGTGGGTCAATGACCTGTAGGCTGCCAAGGAAACGACAGATGATTTCAAAAGCGTAAGAAATGATAATCTTAATCTTACGGAATGAATGAATTATCCACTCACCAATCGTTCTCAAAATGATTTTTTTCTTTCCCAGCTGTCCTCCTGAAACCAAAAAAAAACCAATCATTATTAATTTATGCTTAAACATTTTTAATTTTAAAAATAGTTTGACGTAATTTCAACGAATTTTGCGATTCCCTCTGCTCCCGTATTTTCATACTTATACGAGTCTCTTATATCAATACTCACGATTATTTAATTTGTTAGAAATAGAAAAATATGTTATTTCTCGTAGTGTATTGAATTTAGTTTTATACTCTAGTAGAAAGAATTACCTTTTTCTACAATTTATACCAGATTTTCTACAGTAACACCATTTCTACAAACACTTACCACTAAATTAATGTATTACAATTACTTATACGAGGAACGAAAGGAAAATATATTTGTAAATAAATATTGTTTTATTAATATGAAATCAACTATTAATTTTCTCGTAAAAATAGGTTTTTATACCGCCTTCTTTTCATTTTAGCCAGCTTATCACTTTTCGGTTTAAAATAATCAATAACACCAAAAAATGTATCATTAAATTTATGTTTTGTGTGTAACGTATTCTTTTGAGTATAAAATTGATAAACAGTAGAAAATTAAAAGGTGCTCATAAAAAACTTAACAATCGAATTTTAACAAATTTTTCTACATTAAATTACATTGAAAACTTATTGTTAGCTCTACTTCAGAGTTGAACATGCCCTGCTGAGAAAATGATACTCAAGGGTTTTGAGTAATCGATGCGTAATTTATTGGGTAATTTATAAGTGACGAAAAACATAAATTTACAAGTAGAATATAAGTAACAATGCAGTATCTTGCACCAAAACAAAATACACTCGGTAGATTCGTCCAAGCCATGGCCAAGTCAAATACATTGCTTGATTCCATTCTCACAAGAAAATTTACCTCTAACAGTATGAATTGCTTCAAAGGTTTACTAAACAATGTTCAAAACATAAAAAAAGTGTGCAATTCAATAATTCTAGAAAATATTGTTTTATAATATTGCGTCAGAATGATTTGTATTTGTTAGATACTTAATACATACTTATCTGAATCTCAAGAAGTTCTATAAAATATTTTTAGGCCTACAGTGAGTCTGGACTTCCTTTTTTTTCAAAACTTTTACATGAGCATTTTCATGGAAGATTACTCCATTCACCATCGGTCATAAGAAATTTAATGTACTATGTGAACTACAATCTTTGACCAATATTATCTTCTTTATCCTTCTAGTCTAACCTTCGCAACTCAACGTCAATGACACGAGAATAGAATAGAATTTTATGACTGACTGCGTACTGTTCGCTATAAGTTAACTCGTTCGCCTCGTTTTGAAGTCCGAGGTCAGTTTCCGGTATACGCAACACGCCATAATTTTTTCCTTACCTCGACACTCATTGCATAATGTCAAAATGGTTTGTTCCTAAAACGTTCAAGATTTATTTATGAATTAAACAATCTTCAGAAAGAACAAAATGAAGTTGTTTTCAAGTTTCAGTTAAAACACATAGGCCTCTTGCCGGAAGACGTTTCCGTGTGTTGTAAAATATATTTGATAGGTTGACGTTTTTATATTAAATATGCGTAATTTTTATCAATATACGCACTAATACTGTGACCAAAATTAACAAATGAAGAATCATTTTTAATAACGTAATAATGAAAGCATTTGATATTTGAGGGAAGGAGGTAGAATGTGGAGCATTTACGACGATACATTCAAGGTTACAAGTATAAAATTGAATGAAATAAAATGATCGTTCGGAGAAGACTTCTGACGACTTGTTGGTCTTTGTGCCAAACATTTTTTTAACCCAAACACAACACGGAGGACACCCTCCGAACGACAGTCCCTTTCTTCTCAACTGTTTCCCTGAAGAGAACGACGCTTTCCGGCAAGATTGTTAATTTATTTAATATTACAATTAATTAACTTAATTTATGAGTACACAGTATGGTTAGAGTGAGCAGTTCCGCGCTCTCAACTGCATAATTCAATCACTGGGGAAACCTACAGAGGCTCGCAATATTGAATGTACACCTTTACTGTACACCTTTAATGATACCATAATTCTTCTCATATGAATATTTCTGGAAATAAAACATGCAAATTTTATATTTGAGGTTTCATGGAAAGACTAGTGCTCTTTGAACGCAGAAAGTTGCTTTCGTAAGAGTGAAATTAAATATTTTGTGTGATAGTACAAATAAGCGTTGCACAGAAATGAATGAACACCATCACAAGCGCGCTTTGAAACGTACCCGTTGAAATTATTTATTGAAATTATATTATTACTTTTTAATAATTTTATATATGAAATTATTAAAAAGTTGTGACAAACATTAGTTGATGGTCAGATTTTCAGAGAACATCATCGAATTGAAAATGGCCCCGAGAAGGGAAACGATGATACAAGAACGAAGACTTCTTGCGAATTATGCCATGAGGGGAAGATCACTACGAGATATTGTGATTTCAATGTGATGACCTCATTCAACTGTTCAAGATATGGTAGAGCAATTCACCTACGTTGGCAAATTTATTAATAAAATAAGCTGAGGCTGGAATCCAATACTCAACGGACAAGATAAAAGAAATATTGTCAATAACATCAACAGGATTCCTCAGAAAATTGTCGTTAAAATAATTCCGTGGGTTGTTTCAACAAGAGAAAGAATTGCATCCTCAGAAACTCTCCGAATGGCATTACGAGACGCAGGTTACAACGGGAGAGTAGCGAAGAAGAAGCCTTGTGTTAGTAAGGCAAATCTGCGCAATATACAACAGTTCTTGAAATAGTACAGAATCCACCCTTCGGAGGGCTGCAAACAGTGTTTTTCAGCAATGAAATAAATTCAAGTTATTGGGAACCGATGGGCAGCAGTATATACGGAGGAAGGTAAACGCAGCCTTAGAAGATAATAATTGGCGTGCGACAGTGAAGCACGGCAGGGGCTCCGTGTTGGTGCGGGGCTGTTTGTCTACGCCAGGTGTCGGGAATCTCCATTTTGTTGATTCCACAGTTGCAAAATTTGGATATATATTAATTTTTGAAAGTAACGTCAAACAAAGTGCAGCTAATCTTGCTCTGGGGGTGACATATTACTTTCAGTAGGACAACGCGTTCATCCAGACAGCGCATATTGTGAAGTTGTGGTAGCTTTATACTGTACCAAAGCGCCATGAAACGCTGCGACACTCAACCGATCTCAATCCTATTGAGCATCGTGGTGGGAATTGGAAAAAAACATGTTCAGAAGCATAACATTTTGAATGAAAAAGAGCTTAAGAGGCTCCTCTCTGAAGATTGGAAACAATCACGCCTGAATTTACAAGGAAGCTTGTAAGATCAATGCCAGGAAGACTGGAGGTTGATATTTGTGCAAACGATCGTTCCACAAACTTTTGACTTTTTTTATTTTTCGTTTTTCTCGAAGACAAATTGCCTGTGTACGTTCATTTTTGTAGAGAATTACATACGCATTAGGAGAGGTTTTATTTTTTATTTATTGTTTATTCAGTTCTTTCTTCAAGATATTTTTGTAATATATTAGTAAAGAAAGTCAGTCCTCATTCTTAGGCCAGGGGCAAAGGGCTGATCCCCAGACGATCTGGTCAGACTGATCGAACCCCCAAGTTTGGAAACGTCCGAATAGATTTCTAGAAGCATACAAATTCATTGGTTCGGGTAAACTGCTAACATCATTAGTCCCGTAAGTGTATTCCATGTCGTTTTAACACCATTGCCATCATCATACCTAAGATCGAAATTCATTGCGACAGTTCATTATTGACGCACAAGCAGCGCGCGCAGGTCGAGTGACTGGCCGTCGCAGCGCCACAGGAGGAGGCTGGGGCGGCGCCGAGGTCGTTGCAGCGCGACCAGTGGCAGCGCACTCCGAGGAAGGAAAGCCCCCAGGAGCCCCGCTGGGCTAACTGCGCCTCGCTTGCCTTCACCGCGGCCAGCATCCGCAGCTTCCGCTCTGTCTCTGGCACTGTCTCTGGCACTGTCTCTGGCACTGTCTCTGGCACTGTCTCTGGCACTGTCTCTGGCACTGACTCGCTCGCCCACAAGGCAGCACGGGTGGATTCATACACAAGTACAAACACGTTCGAACATCCTCCGCTTGTTGGGGACCAACTCTCTTTTTAAAGTAAAATGTAATGTGTTGTGTACTACTTCATGAATTCTTTGAATTAATTAACAGTTTTTTTAACTTAACACAAAAAAATGAATTTAATTATTGTAAAAGTAAGGATCCCGTATTTCATTATTAATTAAAATAATATAATTTAAAAAAAGGTATTGTATTTTTGAAAAAAAAATGCGTTTCAAAAATTCTAATGAAAACTATTTTATAATACTTTTGTATTCACGTATGTAATATATTTATCGTTTGAATATGAAATTCATCAATTAAAACTTCTATGTTATTTTCTGTAGATATTGGTTACGTATGTTCAATAGTCATAGAGTATCTATAAAGGAACATATTAGAAATGAAGACATTATTAAGTGAATGCAGGTTCAAAAATCAATAATAGATTAATTGAAAACACAATGGCTGAAATGATTAGGTCACGTGAGAAGCCTTGATTGCGGGAGATAGCACAGAATGATGGTTTGTGAGAGGAATCCATTAGAAGAAACAGAGGAAATGCCAGAATCAGGTTTTGAAGTTGTGCAAAGAAGAGATCTAGAAGAGAATGACTGGAATGGTAGAGAGAAATGGAGGTTGAGATGCGAGAAACGGCTGCAAAAGCTCTGAAATTCAAACAACTCACATTTTCGGATTGATTGTTGATTCCGGGCGCGTACACTGACAAGGTCGTGATTCCCGTAAGCATTGTGCATGTAAGCATGTGTGGAGATGGCGATGATCTTCGCCCGCTGGTTGCTGAGAATCGAATACAGATGATCTACGTCGACTTTCCAACGATTTTTTCCAACGAGGTGTATTGTATTTTCAGAAAATTGTTCGTAACCTTATTTCAAGATCTGTCTTTAAAGAATATATTTCATTAAGAAACGAACATACATCTTCTCTATTGTAGATGTATGAAGATTTCGAAAGAAATTAAACCGTTTCCATTTTAGAAATAACATAAATTTTAACAAAAAAGAGGAGGCAGCATTCTGTTGGGCGTTCTTTACGCTATCCGAGGGCAAAACTTAAACAAAATATTTTTTGGCAATTTTGAGAAAAATTCACAATGTTGTTGAGGCTTTACGTAAAGTACCCCCAAAAATCAAAATATCCGTTTCGAGCTCAGAAGTCTCGAGTTTCTCTAAATTGATCGAGGAATATCGATTTTTGAGAAAATCAGTTTAACGGTTTTAACGCTATCTTTGACCACAGCCAGACACGCACAAATGGATGGACAGATAGAGGTTTTGCCGTCAATCGATATTTCATCAAGAACCCACAACACATTGTTTCTGACTACACCACGTGTTAAAGGAAGTAATTTACCAGTACTAAATATAGGAACAAGATTTATTCACTCTTTCGTTGCCAGGGACCGGTAACAAGAGTTTTTGCCGTTTTGTGACCCACAATTACAGTATTTTTTCTTACGAAATAAGAGTGAGGAAGTAAAAAGACGTAATAGATAACATTGCCGGTAAGAGGCGGTAACCGAAATTATTCGCTCGTTTACGTTCCTATTAGGAAATATTATACAAGACTATCAGTGAAAGTTGATTCTTTCTAGTATTGAATGTTATAAATAACAACATATAGGTCTTACGTATTTTTCTTTAATGATGATTCAAAATTTGTCCTTGATGTTACAGCGTGACCACTGTTTTGCTTCTCAAAGCCTTTATTATTTACAAAAAAATATACACAATTGTTTTTTCACATGTACCTGTATAAATCAGGAGCTAAAATTTCCGCAATTTCTTTCTGTATTCAATATTAGGTATTGCAGATAATATTGAAAGCATTTGCAAATGTTCAAATTAGTGCATGTGAAGGGGATACTAAGCTCGCATTCTACTATGTCGATTAAGGGGAAAGTATTTCTAACATTTAATGGAATGCTAATTGATTGTACCGGGAAAAGGTGGCTCAGGGCATCAAGTGATGTGAATAAGGTGTGAGGATAGGAAAAGGAAGGAAAGATCGCGCGCGGTCCATGGCCCGCTTGTTAGGTAACTGCTCCGGCATTCGCCTAGTGTTGATGGGAGAAACTACGAAAAACTATCGTTCACAGCCGCTAGAATTCTATCTAGTGTCGATAACCCTGCCACACTCGGCACTTGAACGCTAGGACCTGTCGGTCACAGCAGTGACATACTCGCAAGTTGATGCCCTGAACCACCTTTGTCGGCTTTTAAAATGGATAACATTGCTTTGTGGTAGTAAGACGTATTCCGAAATATACCTTTCTAGCTTCGGTATTTTGCGTTTTGCCAAGAAGTTTCGCTGTTTATAAAATAAATTAATTTTAAAATAAAAAATTCTCATCACAGACCACAAAAAACCACTCCCAGAAATAATAAATATCCACAACCCGGTGCCCTCGTAGTTAGAAGCGAGTCAGCGGTAGCAATTAGCGTTCCGCCTGCCATCCGCTTGCAAGCCGTGAGCGCCGAGCCGTGCGTAGTCGGGCTTGCACGCCGGTGGGG
>BOPP01000222.1:1552295-1586070 GCA_017312745.1 Gryllus bimaculatus | reverse complement strand
CGGGGAGAGCGAGAAGGGTGCAGGGCGAGGGGCGGGGGCGAAGCCGCGCCATTAGTGGCGAGCCAGAGGGCCGGTTTCGCCGGCCGTGCACGCGGTTGCGGTTTTGTTCTGGAAAGCTTCACGTAAGTAACGTGTACTGGTCAAATGCGTCATCGCTGAATTGGGCCAGCCGCTTATTTGGAGTGGAGCCGTAAGGAGAGAAACGAGTCAAATGTGGACCTTTAATTAAGCTTCACTTTGCGCTTGGGTAGTCAAGTCTCGTTTTGGGACGAAAATGGTCATGTGGTGTTCTGATTAAAACCATGTCACTTGTCATGTTAAAAAAGCTACCATAAACTGTACCTCAGACAACAAAATTGATATGTATGTACAAGTTTCTTCACTGTAACTAGGTAGCTTTAAATATCAATACAAATGTTAAAAAAATATTAATTAGGGTTTGCAAAACTCGTAAATTTACCTTATATTTCACGTTACCCGTCATTCCAAAAGCAGACAAGTAACTTAGGTAGGATATTTGATACACGTAACTAGAGTAGGAGCTAAGATACTTTATAGATATTTGATTCGGAAGGGATGCTTCACTACACGCATCGAGGGAATAATTATTGACAGTTGCATCGGAAACACTAGCGCCAGGGTAATGAATTCAAATATAACCTTAAGAATTGACATGATTTCACCGTGAAAGGAAAAGCAAATTAAATATATATCCCATACCATTATCTTTCTCATTTATTTAATGATCAGACAAAGATACCAATTCCAAATTTTATTGCAATATTTTTATTACAACCAATGCTATCGAAAACGGTGATGACGTCGAAAAAGACAAAAAGATGAAATCAACCTAGAAAATGATGACGAGAAGAAGTGAAGAAGACAAAAAAGAAGACGAATGAAGAGGAGGCCGAAGAAGAGTGAAAAGACATTGAAGGCGAAGAGGTAGAAGGCAAACACGAAGGCGTACGGGAGGTAAAGGTTGAAGATAAAGGAGGCAGAAACGGTGAAGATGTCTGAGAAGGAAACGAAGAAAATAATAAAACAAAGCAAGAAAAAAGACAAAAAGAGACATTGAAGTGATTGAGAACAAAAAAATTGATGTCAAGTAAGACAAAGAAAGCATCATGACATGTACCTTTTTGCAAAGACTCTAGTCGCGAACTGTTGTGTAAGTACGAGGCGTTCATCTGAAAGCTCATTGGTACGGATGTGACACTGATATCAATGTTTGAAAAACATCGGCGTGTCTACAAAAATATCGATGCGTTGAACGCGGTGTTTTTAACATCGATGTATTGAGCTCAATGTTTTACTTTTTCGATGTTTTGTTCACGGATGCAAACTTCCCATAATAAAAAGTTTGTAAAAGTTAAAACATGAAGTAATAATTAATTGTACCACACTATGTTTGTATTCGAACCTATCGAACGTGATTTTTATTGCCTATATCGAGCAGATCAAGCAGAATCTCTGGCCGAAGTTGATCCTCATGCTCTGGTATTTCCTTCGACTTTCTCCTCGTTTTTCGCACATGGAGAGGCGTTTTTAACTTTGGTTTCCGTTAAATTTTAATTATAAATAATATTCACGGTCACGGTCACTGTCAAATTAAATTTTGTTGCGCACGAATATAATATTAGATATTAATCTTGAAAGGGCAATGTACCTTATCGGCACCTAAATTCGCCGGTCAGGCCTTGCTTCAGCTCGAACATCGGCTGGCGCTTTATCTGCGGCTGCAAGCCGTAGTCGGGTTCCCCCCCCCCTTTTGGACTGCGACGTCAGGGGAGCTCCCGAAAGGCGTCGGACCTCCACTCAATGTGAGGCCAACTTTCAACCAACTTTAAAACATCGATGGTGATTGAGCGATGTATTATTAGTACATATTTATTTTTGAAATGCAATGATTTCGTAATGATCGATGTTTTTGTTGCGATCGCGTCATACCTCATCGGATGACAAGTGTCGAACAGTAAGTAGCTACTAGACTACGGGTGCCGTTTCGGGCCCGCCATTCTGGCGACCTTCTTCCAGGGGCGGAAGACGCTACGTGTGCCTGCCGCACGGCCGAGCAGACTACTGCCTCGGCGCAGCAGCCCATGCCTTCCTGAAGCGCAGGAACCGCGTCTGCCGTCGGGCGTGGCCGCGCGTTGACGCAAGCCGCCCCGCGCCCGCGAACGGTCTTGCGCTGCCCCGCCTCGTTTGCCCCCGCTCCGCACCGCTCCGCACCGCTCCGCTCCGCACCGCCGCCGGACGGGCCAAATGGCCTACAGTAACGCCGCTCCGCTCCGCCCCTCCGCCCACCTCCCGGCCAGCGTTTGTCTGGCTCGCCGCGACTCGTCGCGGGCCTGTATGCTCAAGGAGAGAAATGTTTAGTACTCTTACAACGTGTAACTTTTAAACTATAAATATATTTTTATATATAATTTTAAATATAATATTTTAATATACTATAATAAACTTAGTTCCGTAAGTGAAGTGTATTGTATCTCTGGAGGAGGCGGTTAACATTCCTTGTAGGATTATGAGATTCAGTGTCGACCTACCTAAGGATTTTCCCCAACCAGGTATTTCCAAACAGCAAGTCACCATCCAACCCGAGACAAGCTCTAAGCTTCTGTCTGCTGTCCCGAAAACTGTAGTGGTGTAGTGTAGAGTACGTATGGGTTAGTAAACATTGACAATAGAACAATAAAGAGGAAAGAAAGATCGAGCGGGTCTGTAGTCCATTTGTTAGGATAAATGCTCCGGCATTTGCCTGGTTTATATCGGAAAATTCACGGAGAACTATTTATGAGAACAGCCGGAATTCTCCTCCCGATAGCAGTGCGACCTAGTGTCCAAAATCCTGCCTCCATCGAAACTCAAACCCTGGGATATCCCCATCAGAGAGACGGCAGAGACATCAGTTGGTGCCCAGAGCCACCTCAGCCGGTTTAGCAATGAAAATAAATCAACAACCGCAAAGCAATAAATCGCATTGGATTTCAAGTCAGGTCTAATGCATAGTGTAAGTCGGAAGGTCCAAAAAAGTCCCGAATACCCGAGCAGTACCCTATAAAATGGGCCAAAGCCGGTTTCCTTCCAAAAGCTTGCCTTATCCTCGCCCCTTAATTACACAGACATTTACACGCACTTCACTGCATTACATGCGGGAAGACCGGTGGGAGCTTAGATGTTCCGACTGGGTCGGTGCCCCCTGGTGGGAGATACATGGTTGAGGAAAACTCTGCTAGCCGACGGTAGGTCGGCGCCAGATCGTCACACAGAGAGGAAGGATCACCCCCCCTAGCAAAAAAAGGAAACATGAATCACACTTACGGGACTAGTGACCTTAGTATTGGACGCGTCCAGAACCACTAAATCCATCAAAAAGAAAGCTATGGCGTTGAAAAGCGATGACTGACAGTGTCACGCTGGATCAGGTAGTAAGGCACTTCTTGACTTCTGTAAAGACGGCCAATTCGGCCGGGGAAAGAGGAAAAGGCTCAATGCTCCAGTAGGGCTGCAGATCATTGAAAAAGACGGCTTCCATACAGGTGTGCAGCTGAGATCGGATCGGCGGTTCCAGTGTGTTACGACAAAAATGACACTTTCATAGGGATTAAGTTAACAAATCTGTCTGAAACTTTTTCTGAAAACGAGAGGACAACCCCTAGAAAACACACCGCCAACCGACTTTGTTCAACTTTCCACACGGTTCGATCTGTATCTCAGGTATTCGGTACTCAGAGGCTGCAAGGTGCAACAAGGTACTGTAAGATGACCTGTCTGACCACCATGGCACCTAAAATAAAAACAAAAGACCATTTAGATTAATGCCACTGCAATCAATTAAATTTCAAAATAAAGTCTTTCTAGTGTGAATGCCTCCAGATAGCAACGTTATTCTATTTTTAATCTTCGTTGCAGCCTGATGGTAAGAAAGGAAATTATAGGAAAGCGGATCGAAGAAGTAAAGTAATAATTTTTGTGACACGTTATTTCTTTACTTGTTCTCTTCTTGTCCACGAAAACTCAGATATGATTTCTAGTATAGACAACACGGGATACATTATGATTTGTCTTCTTTTTAATTTTCTATTCATCTTCACCTTTCCGCGTTGTTACAACACAGTATGAACGATGACCTCATACTTGTGAACAAGTAGTATCTACTTGTTACGCTTTCAGAAAGGCTACTGCCAAATAAATGACCGGAATTCAAATGTAAATAGTATTTTGGGAATTATTATTATTCCTGCTACAGTCTCCAAACATAATTATACATACGTGAATGTGTGTAGTTTGTCTTCGGTTTACAATCAACAAATGAACGTATGTCTTTGGAGGGCTGTGAATCCACAACTCCCCCTCCCCCAGACAATGAGGTTGTCACCGGACCTACCTACGTCACCCAGGTCACCTACGCGGAATCAGTGAGCAAGCGAAGCAAAACAAGATGCCCTGGCGAAGATAAACGAATGGGGAAAACACCGCGAGCACTTCAGTGCCGCGAGGCCTCGCTTCGCATTGACAGCGCGCAGCTTCCTCTCACGCTCGCGGCGCATGGAGCAGTTTGTGCGGTGAGATGGCGATCGCCAGTTCGCCGAAGTGTTTTGTATCAGTTGCTCGTCATCACAGTTTTTTCTCTCTTTACTAAATGGAGGATGGGGCACGTGGAAAACAAGTTTAATGATGCATTTAGGCAATGTTTGTTACATGGACGATGAAATATGAATATGCCGGAAAAGAAGAAAAATAAAATGCTCTGAAGAGCAAATCACTTCTGTGTCACATTTGTACACACGTGTGTTGCGCGTAATGTATTCATTATTTTTTGAAAATATTTCCGCCAATAATATTACGGAAAAGAAAAAAAATAATAGTACCAACAAGAACACAACAAATCTACAAATCATCTTTTTTTATTTCACAGTTTTACTTTGTTGAATAACAAGTTTCTCTTACCCAAAATTCTAATACTTAAAATAAATTTGATTTAATTGTTTTAGTTGTCCTTATCTTCATAATCCTTATCTATTAAGTTATTCACTTTCCAAACTTCATTAATTTATCTTAACCAGCGATGTATAGCGCCTCCTCTTTTGTTCTTACCAACAGAAAGCTACCCTAAATGGCGTTTGAAATTCTAGTTTTTGTCACCTTTTTAACATGATCAAGCCATTGTAATTGCTTATATTGAATATGTTCTTTCTAGTATTGTATATTCTTTATTAAATTTTTCTGTTCTTTTTCCATTTCTTATTTTATCAAATTTTTGATAAAATATTTTTACAATTAAATCGCTCAAGAAGTAAACGAATAACTACATAATCATCTTTTAAGACTATCTAAATTTATATTGTAAAAATATCGTTTCTGAAGAGTATGGAGGAAACGTCAGACTACCAATGACATAATTTGAAGAATAAAGGAATTCATATGGGTACCATTATGACAGTTTTGTTCGAATATTTTGCTGCAGACTGAGACGGTATAAAATACTTTGCAGTTCTCTGCCAGAGAGACAGCAGTCGGGAAAAACCTTTGAAATTTCAAATATCACTCGAGGTTTTTGGAAACCTATCGTTTGGAATTGTTTCTATATTTCAAAAACTTGAATGACTTAAAAAACGAAATTGTATATTGTTAAAAATTGCCACTCAACAAAATGAATCAGAAAATATACTCATAGTATTATTATTCACCCTCAAACAAACAAAAGTTTTATGGATGTTAAAATTTTATATATATTAGTAAAATGCATGCTAATTGCAAAAGAAAGCAATACTTGAAGATACTAATGCAGGGAATATTGAAAAATATGGAAACAAGTGAGAAGTTTACCGATCTAATTAATTCTCAATTAACTAGGCATGTATGTGCGGCAGTTGTGAACGTAAAACTTGGTGACTGTCATAAAAAAAACTATTTCGATGTGGAATGCCATCTTTATCACGCATGTATTACTGCATAATTCTCAAAATTTATTACTTTGAACATTTGAAAAAAACTATTCGTAATTTCTGTTCTGTGTTCCTAGAGACATCTGTAAACGAAAAGTCAAGCACTTACAAGGTCTTCACGCAAGAGAACTTTTTACTATTTCTAAGTTGGCTGTATCCATTTAAACCTCAGAGCTGATAATTGGAGTGTGATCCAAAAGCTACATTATTATTAGGCATGTTTCACTATAATTAACATGTGGATACAGAGGTTCACTTGAAGTACTCTACAAGTCGCTAGCTTAGTTGAAGTGCAATCGGATAGTTTTGAGGTTTGGACGCGTGATATTTATTCCTAGAGGCCATTGGACATTGCCAAAAACGCTGGTTAAGGTGGACATAAATTTCAACAACATGCACACGCACGCCGACGTGCGCAATCACGCTTGTGAAAAGAGAAATTTGCAAACACGTCCGGCCCAGTGAAACAGGTTTCAGAATTTGACCCTGCAACCTCTCGCTAGGGGCGAGTCTTCAGTCCACAATTCTTCTGCCAACCGCTTCTAAAATCCGTAGACTCAGAGAGCAATAAGTTTATATGATCTCACTCGATTGCAATAACAAACAGAAGACAGGCGTTGAAGAGAGATGAAGCATTCTGGTGTTGAATATTAACGTTGTGTTTGAGTAGATTGGTAGTTTCCAATTAGGGTCGAATTAGATGAGACAAAATAAGTAATATACTTATTTAATATTCAAATAATAAATTTGATCTACAAACGTATAATATGTTAAAACAAATTATTATTATATATTATGCAAAAGTATAGATTGTCATTCTATTAAGTATTAGTACTTAACTCAGAGGTAAGGTCCAAAAAAACATAATAATGATTTTTGTATAAAATGCCAATCTTTGATAAAAGCACTTCAGTGTGTGATTAAGAAGAGAAAAAACTCCGAAAAGTCATGTTTAACTTTTTTAGGGTTTTTGACAGCAGTCGATTTCCCTTATCGTCCCGATGGAGCGCATTTTTGTCCACATACAAGACCCCAACACATTTGTGCTCTTCCGATCTGGGGTAAACAAAACGCGAAGCTCTCCGCGACAACACATTCATAAGAGACACGGAACAAACAGCCATGCCCAAGGCGGGACCCAAACCCACGACCCGTCGGTCCGAAACGCTGAGTCGGTTCGCGCCACCAGTCCTTGCCACCTCGGCCAGCCGGATCGGAATGTGTAATAATTAATGAAATAAAGCCAATAAAAACGAAGGTGATTGTCAAATAGTAGTTTACGTAACTAGGCCGCAGAACAGGGGATTCGCACCGAGTCGAGTTTGTCGTCCGAGCGTAGCGAAGGCGCCGAAAAGGCGAGTGCAGCAATCACCTCGCGCCCAAGTTGCGTATATTATCTTTTAACACACCGTGAGCGAAACACAATGCGTCAAGTAAAGGAATATAAATTAAATATCAAATACCAAGAAATACCTTACTTTACAAAAGTAAATGGACTCCAGTTAGTGTCGTTACACAATTGTTAGTAAATAATAAGCAATGACGTCTAGACGAAAGACAATTGCGACTCGTTACAGATGTATGCATACGCTTCGCGTTGTTTCGCACTTTGTGAAAAAATAGCACACACGGAAAACAAGGACGGTAAACCGCGTTTCGCGCACGCCGTGATAAAAACACTTTGTTGGTCCTTAACCGTCTGTTAAGCATTAATATGTTAAAATAACTTCCATCTATATTCTACAACATTAGGGGCCCTCTCTCCAGCAAGAGTTCTATGTCTTTGCTGAGACTGCTTATGCTTTAATGCACCCCGGTTCCCAACATAATGACTCGCAGTGCGAACTCCCTGCCAGCACGATATTCGCCACTGGCCGTATCTAGGGGCTCTTCGCGCCTGCAGCGCAGTGTGACACGCCAGCGGCGACCTTTGCCAGGTGACGTCACGCGGCGCCCGCGGAGAACCGCGCACGTGTGGGGCTCCGGGGTCGCAGTTCATCGCCTTCGAAGGCCTCTTCCTCCCAGCGCGCTCCTCCCGTCGCCGCACCGCCTCTCACCTCAGCTGCTCTCCGCTCGCACGCACGCTCACGCACGCACCACAAAAAGGAGAGGTGCATCACGGCAGCAGCTGCGGTCACTCCAGTGCTTCTGACCGGGAGGTCCTAGCAGCGAGTCCCGACGGTGGCAGCATTGTCGACACTAGGAGGACAGCTAGGTCGAATTCATCCGATGTCTGGAGGGAAATTCGAGCGGCTGCCTTCTCTGATTGTGGTTTTCCGTGGTTTCTCCGATCAACACCAGGCGAATGCCGGAGCAGTACCCTCACAAATGGGTCCCGACCCCGCGCGATCTTTCCTTCTTCCTTGTTCTATCCTCACCCGTTACATACACACTTACACTTACATGACCTACACAAGCACACTTGCCGGAACACCGGTCGGGGGTATGTTCTGGCTGCGGCAGTGTCCCGCTGGGGGAGAAACCTGGGTGGGAAAATCCCCGCTAGCCGACGGTAGGTCGGCGCCGGGTCTCGCTATCCACCAGCGGAAGATCAACACTATCTCTCGAAAAACATGCACTACACTAACTTACCTATTGCACCTGGAATAACACCTGAATCAACAAGCAATCCGACGAGACTACTGGTTTCGATTGCTCGAAGGCAGCCATTCTTGCTCTAGAAATGAGAATGAAAATGGCGATTACCATATTCCAGAGAAAAAATGTAGATTAAAATGCAAATGGCTTCAAATTATGGAATTTTCTTTCTTAAATACAGATCGCCGAAACCATGACAAAGTATTCCAATTTAGCCTATCTTGGGGCTTTGAATGTCAGTGACTGCAAATAAATCCACTTTTATAGGAGCTTTAAAATTGGATGTTTTAATACGTTTTATACAATTACTTTTTAATAAACGGGCGTTGAAAATGCACTATTGTGGGTCTTTTTGGACGGCAGATGGGCGATGGGAGGCAGCTGAGAGGCTTCGGGAAAGGTGAGCGCGGGATGGCATCGGGATACGGCCATCGGACCCTTCAGTGAAATACTTCAGAATTTTCACAGACAGTTCCAACGCTGAGAACGAAAACACCGACGATTTTGATCATGAGGGCGGAATGACTAGAGAAGAGTCAATGTTGACAAACAAAGACAAATTATTTTGTGACCAGAGTTCAATAGGGTGTTGAATGTTTTGCTGACTCTTTTCTGATGTTGCGTAAACGCAATTAAAAAATCTGTTATTCACATTCTCGCATTGAACAGAAAATTTGTCTCTTAAGTAGATGAATAATAATAATAATAATAATAATAATAATAATAATAATGGTATAGAAATTAAAAGCCATCAGCAATGTTTGGGGAAATGTTAATCTCCATTTTCTTTCCAAAAACAAGCAATGGACTTAAAAGCACCCTTAATATTACTGTTAACTGGAGAACAATTCATAAAAACGGAAGAACTATACACCGGACAAATGGCATGTAAAAAATAGTATTTAGGAATGATCAGAGAAAAAATTATTTGAAGGTATTAAAAAGAAGAATGTAACATCTGATGTAAAACTGAAATAAAAATATTATAAACACGAAATTTAAAATGTGTTAAATCCTCCGATGTATCACACAGAAAGGCCACGTGAAACATATGATAGCGCCACGCTTGTACCAACACCGGTTGTTTCCTTACTAACGCGCATTGACGCAGTGGATCTTAAGAACACACAAAGTTAAAGTGGTCAGGTGATGTCACACACATCTCTCTCAGACGGGAAAACCCTTTCGATGCCTCATCGCATCGAATACGCCACTCACAGTGCCACCGACCCACACAGTGCAAAGTCTCCGCAGCATCATTCAGGTGACGGAGAGCGCGAGCCCGGTGAAAGAACGTCACGTTCCGGCTGATGCCCAATTCGAAGAAGTTCATTATTCGAATGACGTTCAATCAAACATTGCCATTCCACACTGTTTACGGGTTTAGAAGGTACACAGTCTCTTATATTTCCACTGAAATACTATTGGTCATATATAGAGAGAAAACGTATTCTCAAGTTGCATATCCAAACATTCCTTAACTCACTTTACTTTCAAATTCCTTTTAATTTGTTAATTTTTTTACTTTTCCTCCGGATGAAACGTATTGGAATCACCTCAAAAAGACGATCTTGAATGTTTGGTCATAAAATCAGAGTTCGACAGTCTCACACCAAAGCCATTGTGAACCCGGTGGACACCAACTAGTGGGTCAACGCCGAACGCCAAAATGAATTGCAAGGTAATTCTGGGAAAGTTTTATGTACTTAAAAATTAAAAATAGATATAAAAATATGATTTAACCATTATTGTAATGGTTTTAATAAAATTTGTATTATTTTTTTTTCTTCAATTTTTGATCTGTGGGAAAAGCATATACTAGGGCCTATATGTGCTATATAGTGTATTGAACATTTTCAGTTCAGGTGCGTGAAGTTGGCATCCCCACTTTCTCAAAAAATCAAGTGACCTATATCGAAGTTGGGCCTATGTTTTTACAAAGTTTGCCGAACATTTAAAAAGTTTTCCCCAAGTCACAAAACGTCGGAAATCGCAAATCAAATTTTGGACTTTAAAGTGATAAGTAATGAAAGATAAATAATAAAAATACATTTGTAACAATAATGTAACAAGTTGGGAAGTTCATTATTGTACATTTACATTTCCGCCAATCTGCGACTTGGCCACAACTTTAGTGGCTCGGTGAACTCAGGCTTGTTGTGAGAAAAACAATGCCCTATGGCAAATTTCGAAATAGCCATTTGGGCGAGTCACATTACGTTCAGTGCAAAATTTGATTTGCGATTTCCGGCGTTTAGAGAATTGTGCAAAACTTCTCACAAATAGAGCATAAATGGACAAAACTCTGCACTGGTGTGTTCAAAGTTTCGAAATTTGCAAGTGGGGGTGCTAGTTACTTTGAAGTCTAAAATTTGTTTTGCGAATTTAACCTATTTGTGACTAGGGCAAAACTTTTTAAAGGTTAAGCAAACTTGGGCAAAACTGGGGTCAATTGTTGGTGTTTGTCATTTGGTTTTTCGAGAAAGTGGGGGTGCCAAATTAACGCAGCTTTTCTGATCTCGGAGCCCCTTCCGGGTGGACGCTGATGGCAATTTCCTTTTCCGAAGAACTATTTCAACCATCTTCCGATGTTTTTCCGATTACGCAACTGCTACATTGACATCAGCAAATGCTAAAATATTCCGATGGTTTATGGGCAGGTCTGCCAGTAAGAGAAGGCTGATGTTTCCACGCAGCGAATTCGCATGAGGGCAGTTCCGATTTTTCTCTCAACGTCCGGTAAGCGTTGAACGAAGAAACTATCATTTAAGGTTAAGAAAGGCTCTAACAATAAGTCCTGAACGATGCAACGATAACTCCGCCTAAACGAAGTTATAGGAAAATGAACTGCGCTGTAGCGTATTGTTGACGCCCTTCTCCTCATTAGGCGGCCTTTAAGGTTCTCTTGATATGTAACTTCGGATAGACAGTATTAAGGTACATTATTAAGGTTCACAGGCGGACACATAGTATTAATGTATTACATCAGTATTAATGTAAATTAGAGCTATTCTAAATACTATTTAGATTGCTTCATCTCACGAGAAGACACATGTACCCAAAAATGGATTTTGTACCAAACAAGTAGTGAAACAACCGCACAAACTCTCTCACATTAATTATAAATTTTACAATTTTCAAAAATTTAGAGACTTCAACAAAAATAAGACCTGCGCGAATTTTGAGCGCGATTTTTCTCTCTCTCAGGAAAACGTTTGAAGGAGAACATTCGCGCCATTCTTTACGAATGACATTGAATTCAAGGAGAAATTATGCGTAAACTAATCGAGTTTTTTCAAATAATTGGACATGATCAAGATATTTTTGGAACAAAATTCACTGAATAAAAATCTCTATCACCAAAATCGTAATTTTACATTGTTTTACAATGTGTCGTTTTAATGGCCAAATTTCACTGCCATTGAATGGAGCAGCCAGTGATCCTCGGTCCGCAATTCCAAATTTGGCAAGTGCAATCGAAACTGAAACAAAGTGAACCGTAAACAAAGTATAAAACACATTTATTCTTTGTAATACTTTTCATCCAATTTTCTAAGCAAAGTAACAAGATTTCGTAACAACTTTTGTAACAACACAGTCAATTTAATTGAGATTCCCCAACAGTCGTAAGGTTTGAGCGCCATCTTTCTCTCCCTTTAACTCTCACCTCTTTACTCACTCATCTTACATTCGCATTCCGGTAGTGTGAATGAACGAATGAATAGAAGGGGGTGTGTCACCCAGTTTGACAAGGACCGCTTTCCTTGGGATGTCTTCGCAACCTGCTAATGCTTGTTTGGACCTACACATACAAATATGCGGTGTCAACAGTGTTGTATGGGAGTGCAAACGTAAGTAGCTGCCTTCGTTCAAGGTGAGAAACTGTCGTGAAAGATCTGCTCCGTGGACAGACGCACAGTGCGTGACCCGCGCAGCCACGTGACCAGAAACGCAAGCGAAAGCAGCGGTAGTGCGAAGTCCTGTTCGTTGGAACTAGTTTCCTTGTGCTAATTGCAGAAAACTGTACAGGGGAATTTAAGAATTTCAATTTACAGAAATGTGTGATAACAATATTTCGGTTGTTGCTGAACGATTTCCACATAATATTAGGCAAACGAATATTAGATAGGCTTATATTTTCATAAAAACTGGGCGATAGCAAGAAGAGCATAGTAATAGTTGGCATAAAGATTGAATTAAATCATACTTATAGTATTCACTTCGTTTATCTTTCAAATAAAACAGTGACGATAATGATGATGGTGATGATGATGATGATGATGATGATGATGATCTTACAGATCCGATCCATTCCAATCGCACTCTTCAATTTCACAACACAGATTTCAATTGTCAATTTACATATAAAAAGTCTGTGTAGTTCAAACAGCAACCATTACACAAACCAAACTATATTTCTTCCGCAAAATAATTAGAGATACTTGTATGTGAGCAATAAAGAACATATATAAATCAATTAGAATTGAAATGTACAGAAAAAAACGAATATGCGAGTAATATATTCCGCTGCGTGACTTCAGCATGTTTTTATTATTTGGTGCTGCCTATTACACTTTCTGCTTCATGAACTGTTGTAAATTACTTATTGCTACATCCTCCCATTTAGAATGTTCGATGTAACATTTTGAGATTTAAACTATACTGCATTTAAATAATACCGTGGGGGTTGTTCAACAGTAACGCCGCGAGCAAGCGTAATTGTTGCCACTATGTCGATTTGGGTGGCGCAACAACAGCGCCATCTCCGCACGCGACACGTGTGTGTTCGATGTTATTATTTATTTTCTAAGTATTATTACCTAAGTAAGGTTTCCAAGTAGGACAATTAGAAATAAATTTTATAAATAGTATTAATGTTAAATTTTTATGAGAAAAAACTACGTTAAAACACTATTTTCTTCAGATCAAAATGAAAGACGTTTCACGTCAATGTGAGCAGCAAAAAATTCCTAACAAGTGTTTTGTTGTCGTCACGCCATTATGGACAGAAAATTTTGAATGTAAATGAGACTTAGTCGATTGTCAAATTTCCATAAAACACCACACACCTTCAATCAAATAACCCTGATGGACGCCAACTTCAATTTGTGATTTACATCTACTATGGCAGAGTTCCCTCTAATTAAACAACATGTTTGGATCGCCAAACGTTCTGCCAAGCTTCGTCTCTTCAAAGGCCGCGTGAGAGGGTAAATTTATCGCGTATCGCATGGCGCCGAGTGCTAACTGCACCATCGGCGCAGACGACATTCGTGGTGTCCAGTAATGGCTTCTTTCCTTCAGAAAACGATTCCCAAGTAAGGTGCGCAGTTAGTACGTTTGCAAAGATATAAAAGTTATTACTTTTTTACTAGCTTATCCTTTGTGATTACATCGCACACAAGAACGAACTGTAGAAAATGTACAACAGGATATTATGACATAAAGAAAACGGAAACCGAATGCGAAAAGAAAATAATAAAACTGTTTCATATCGTTCAGAACTGATTCTCCAAGACTAATGAAATGAGGGATATTCTGAAATTGGAAAAATGCAGTCACTATTTTCGCTGAGAACACAGTTAAAGATGTTTCTGAAAAAGTAATTGATATGTTTACCAAGATATCTTCACGTATGTTGCAGTTGACTGTAGCATGAAATCGTACTATTCACCTTAACTTACCAACGAAATGCATCCCATAATTGTAATTATTTATTATTTTTCTAAAGAGGCATGTGTTAAATGACTGCTGGTGACTGCGTTTATATACACTCACTAACATTGGCATTTAAGACTTAATCTTGGAACTTAAAAAAATGTATCTTTACATTGCCAACTATAACCTTACACTCACACGCGCTAAACGGCGAAACATTGACTACTTTCAGTAGATTGATTGCAACTCACTCAACAAAACGGAAGTAATGAACAACTGTCGGTAGATAAGCGTTCATTAATTTTAATATGATTTTAATTCAATGTTGTTTAATGCGAATTTTAAAAATCAGCGTTTAACTGTAAATAAAAGCACTTGTGATGTATTTTTCAATGATAGATTTTCTCGAAATTTGGTTTTGTAGTAATAAATAAAAAATCTATAAAAGAACCTTTAGTTTTTTTAATATTGTGTTTTCGCTATATGCAGTTTTAACAAAAGTCCCCCCTCTTCTTATCGATTTGGAAGTTTAATGTCCATATTATCTGAAGTGACCCATTATGTTACAAATTATCTTAACGTTTAATGGACCTGACGAGGTGTAATATGCAATTAATATGCAGACAAAACGTTAGCGATAAAAAATTCTTGAAGAATAACATGATGATCAGTTTCTACCAATGGTTTGAATCCAGAAAATCTTCATGCAATTTATTAAAAATTGGGATCTTTTGGCAAAAGATAATTTTAGTTTTAACTATAAAACTATCTTTTAACATTCAATAAGAATGATTTACCATTAATAATGAACTGTTGTTGCATGTTGTTTATTTAAGTACTCGTACGTTCACTTTTCTAGACGAGAATTATTGCTTTGTTACAAGAATGAAATAATTGACGTCCAATTACCTGCAGCGCGTAGCTTCACTTTTACTGTCAGATACTCTTTACATGAATAATGTTAACTACGCAACTCATGCTAACTGCATTTTCTTATTGGTAATATAATGACTTATACACCCTTAAAGTCAGCTAACTTCAGATTATTTAATGTTGTGTAAGCCCACCAAACAAGTAATTTACATTCCTCCTTTGAAATGGGAGAAGTTGGAATGGGAGTAGGCAAAATGAAACCAAAAGAGTTTAAATTATGATGTATAGAACTGTAATCAATCGTACATGTGATTGAGTTTAATGTTGAGTGATATGTTTAATGTGATGACAAAATGCAAATAATTTATCACGCTACATTTACATTCTCGATGTACCAGTGCCACTTACTTGTGTTACAACCGATTCATAGGGCGGTGATTTGATCGTTCATCGCTTGAAGTCCTTAAAAAAATACCGTATCTTTAAACATTTCCAGTTTTATGAAAGACGAGTATTCAGCGATATATTAGACCAATACGATCTTTTTAAGCGTTCCTTTTTTGTTCGTGGAAAAAATTGAAGAAAAGAAGTTTAGCGGTATTTGAGAAAATGTTTTTTGTTATAAATTGCATTAATTTCAAGCACGAATTACGCATAAACTTTGCGTTTCTTCAAAAAAGTGTGACCTTTTTTAAAAAGCTATTTTTCTACGGAAGACTTTGTCTAAGTAAAAATCTCTATCTTCAACTTCGTTCGCCAACAATGGGACAAGCACCATATTTTTCCATCCCTTGATACACACCAGAAGAAATTTTACACAAAACCTTAGGAATGTTTTTTGAGAAAAAATGTAGGAAAAACAATCTTCGCACAATATTACTCGGAAACTACTCATATTTTCGAAAAAGTGAACATGATCTTATATAAAGACATCTCTTTAAAAAATAGACTTCACATAAAGAATACTTAAATAGAAAACTATCTTCAATGTTGTAGATGTTGGAAGACGACCCAAAACATTGCACTTTTGTAATTTTCAAATCATCAGGGATTTCAACGAATACGCGACCTGCTACTCTCTGAAGCGTCTTTTACGCTGTCGAAGGACACAGTTTAATCAAACGTTTGACAATGTTTCGGAGGGTCTATGTAAAGTACCGTCAAAAATCAAAATATCTGTTTGAAACTCCCAAAGCCGCGACTAAAGAAAATCGATTGAACGGTTTAGGCGCTAGCGTTGATCACCGACAGACAGACAGACGGAGTGACATTTTGCCTTCAATAGATTTTTCGGTATCAAGGACCCAAGAAACATCGATACTGGTCACACCATGCAATAGAGAAAGTAAGCTATTACTCATACATAAAGGAACAGGCTTTATCCGCATTTCGTAACCAGGGCTCGACATTAAGAGTTTTTCTGTCGAAAATTCACCGTTTTCCGGAGCACTATTATAATTTCTCTTTCTCGTCATATATTCGTAAGGCCTAGAAAGTCATAATTACTTTCAATTTAAAATTTTCACTCAAGGATAATCTTAGTATTTAGACAATTTGAATGTCTGTTTTATTATTAGCAGAATTTATTTACACTTGAATATATAAAATGAAAGTGAAACATTATGTTCATTTATGCATATTTTCTACTTGTAAACGTATTATTATTCATTCCATGTTCGAAATAATTTTCTCCCCGACTTCATTCAACTAAGTAGAAAAGGAAAGAGACAAGAGTTCATCCAGAATACTTTGTTGCATGTGTCATGAGTGTCTCGCCAATAGACGTTGGATGCAGAAATCTTTGGCACAACTCACGTTTGCGCACAGGTGCCAGGAGAGCCACGTCATTCTCCGACGCCCTGGCAATGTGCACGTTCTTCCGCCACATGCTTCTCTCTCTCTCTCGCTCCTCTCTCTCGCTCTCGCTCGTCTCGCTCTCGCTCTCGCTCCTCGCTCGCTCTCGCTCGCTCTCGCTCTCGCTTCTCGCTCGCTCTCGCCTCGCTTCTCGCTCTCGCTCTCGCTCGCTCTAAAGCTCGCTCGCTCTCGCTCTCGCTCGCTCTCTCTCTATCGCTCTCGCTCGCCTCTCTCTCTCTCCGCTCTCGCACGCTCGCTCTCTCTCGCTCTCGCACCGCTTCGCTCTCTCTCGCTCTCGCACGCTCGCTCTCTCTCCGTCTCGCACGCTCGCTTCTCTCCGCTCTCGACGCTCGCTTCTCTCGCTCTCGCACCGCTCGCTCTCTCTCGCTCTCGCACGCTCGCTCTCTCTCGCACGCTCGCTCTCTCTCGGCACGCTCGCTCTCTCTCGGCACCGCTCGCTCTCTCTCGCACGCTCGCTTCTCTTCTCGCACGCTCGCTCTCTCTCGCACGCTCCTCTCTCTCGCACGCGCGCTCTCGCTCTCGCACCTCTCGCTCGCTCTCGCTCGCTCTCGCTCGCTTTCTCCTCGCTCTCGCTCGTTCTCTCTGCGCTCTCTCTCGCTCTCTCTCGCTCTCTCTCGCTCTCTTCTCGCTCTCTCTCGCTCTCTCTCGGCTCTCTCCGCTTCTCTCTCGCCTCTCTCGCTCTCTCTCGCTTCTCTCTCGCTCTCTCTCGCTCTCTCTCGCTCTCTCTCCGCCTCTCTCTCCGCTCTCTCGCTCTCTCTCGCTCTCTCTCGCCTCTGCTCTCGCTCTCTCTCGCTCTCTCTCGCTCTCTCTCGCTCTCTCTCGCTCTCTCTCGCTCTCTCTCGCTCTCTCTCGCTCTCTTCTCGCTCTCTCTCGCTCTCTTCTTCGCTCTCTCTCGCTCTCTCTCGCCTCTTCTCGCTCTCCTCCGCTCTCTCTCGCTCTCTCTCGCTCTCTCTCGCTCTCTGATCTCGCTCTCTCTCGCTCTCTCTCGCTCGCTCTCGCTCTCTCGTCCGCTCTCTCTCGCTCTCTCTCGCTCTCTCTCGCTCCGCCGCTCTCGCTCGCTCTCGCTCGCTCTCGCTCGCTCTCGCTCTCTCTCGCTCGCTCTCCGCTCTCTCTCCTCTCTCTCGCTCTCTCTCGCTCTCTCTCGCTCTCTCTCGCTCTACGTCGCGCTCTCTCTCGCTCTCCTCCGCTCTCTCTCGCTCTCTCTCGCTCTCGCTCGCTCTCTCTCGCTCTCTCTCGCTCTCTCTCGCTCTCTCTCGCTCTCTCTCGCTCTCTCTCGCTCTCTCGCTTCTCTCTCCTCTCTCTCGGCTCTCTCTCGCTCTCTCTCGCTCTCTCTCGCTCTCTCTCGCTCTCTCGCGCTCTCTCTCGCTCTCTCTCGGCTCGCGCTCTCTCTCGCTCTCTCTCGCTCGCGCTCTCTCTCCGCTCGCGCGCTCTCTCGCTTCGCGCTCTCTCTCGCTCGCGCTCTCTCTCGCTCGCGCTCTCTCTCGCCGCGCCTCTCGCTCTCTCGCTCTCTCTCTCTCGCTCGCGCTCTCGCTCTCTCGCTCTCTCTCTCTCGCTCGCTCTCTCTCGCTCTCTCTCTCGCTCTCTCGCTCTCTCTCTCTCGCTCTCTCTCTCTCTCTCTCGTGCATTTGTATGCAATATGCAGCATGCGAGGAGAGATGAGGATAACGTGCACGCGTTCAGATAGTCTATTTAAGCAATTAATACTGTCCAAAAGAGTTGCCATTGCTTCTTGTGTACTAATTAAAGTTTGGGGAAAAATTGAATAGACTCTTTCTAGACAGAAGTATATAACAATATAACGTATTTTCAATTATTACATGATTGTCACAAATTTAATTTTTATTTGTTCGTGTAGCACAAAGAGATGAGTTATTAATGAAGCGATTTCTTTATGCGTTTAGCAATAAAATTTGAACTTATGTTGTGTATTTCCTTATTTTCAGAAATTAAAAAAATCAATTAAAACAATATAGATTACATTTTCTTAATGCGTTCGGAATCATAATAGATAAAGCACCCTCTGGTGATCAGAGAGATGTTGATCGATTGATGTTGATTCCGGGCGCGTAACAACTATAGTCATTAGTCCCGTAAGAGTAGTGCCTGTTCTTCCTAAAGGCTGTGGTCTTCCCCATTAGGATGGAAAATATTGAAGGGGATTCATGTAAAGTACCCTCCAAAATTAAAACACCGGGTTTCAAATTCAAGACGCCACGCCATTAAACAAATCGATTGAGGAATATCAATTTGTTCAAAGATTGGCTGACGTTTTGCTAATTTTTGTTGACAGACGTTTTGCTAATTTTTCGGTATCAAAGACCCACAAAACAGGAATTCTGGCTACTCTACGTATAAGAGGATTTTTTTCTTATATTAGCAACTGGATGTATCCACTTTTTCGTAATCAGGGCCCGGCAGTGATTTGTTTTCGCCAAAAATCATTTGTTTTTTCGCGCAGCATTGCATAACTTTCTCTATTATCTGTATTACTCCGTAAATACGTATGTATATGGGAAAGTAAAAATGATAAGAACAATTTAAGAAAATGATCCGAAATGATTGAGCGCCCAGGCTCGTCTCAGGGGATCTGAGCTCAACAGCTCGTTGTATGAAGGGGAGGCTTCGTTGAGCTTCGTAGTATGGAGAGGGGGAGAGAAGAGGAAGGCCCTGCGCCAGCGTAGCGCGACTTAGCTCTTCATTTCCTTTTAGTTTGCTGAAGGTCACAAATATTACATGTTTCCCTTATATCCTGATTTTAATGGGAAAATTAAGAAGCATCAAAATCTTTTTTAATCTCAAAAAATCCTCTCTTAATAATATTTTTTTCAAGAAATGACTCAAAATGCTAAATCCTCATTTTCATAATGCTGTAGATTTGTCTTCCAAATACGATTTTTTGAATTTAAAGTGGTACATTCCCCACCTCTAGCCATGGCGTTTCGCGTTGGAGACGTTGGAAGGCTCGAGATGGCGAGCTGTGTGGATCGAGGTCGTTGGGCGCGTCAGGGAACCGGATCGAGGGATCGGGTCCAAGGACAAGGCGATTTGTTTGCAGGGTTTCCCCTTCGGGCGAAGGTGCTTAATCCCGATCCTCGGAATTGCGATGCTGCAGGCCAATTGCAGGCAGCGGAGGCGGAGGCGGATGCATTGGTTTCAGCGGCCATGGCGGCTACGATTAGGTGGCTGTGGAAGTAATTGCTTCTGATGAAGTCAGCAAGGGCCGGTGATAATGAAAGCGAAAACTGATGCTGAGAGGACCTACTTGTCGTCACCCGAATTATAAGTTACCTCGAAAGAAAAGTCATAAGTGATCAACAATATGACTTCCAATCAGGCAGAAACACAGGAACAGTTCTCTTATATATTATTGAGGAAGCTAGAACCTCCGTTGACAAAAGCAAATTAAATTGTTCGGCATTTGACTCGGTCGATGACAAAATTCTGAATGAAAAAAAAAATGTTGGGTTTCGCACAATACGATGGTTCTCTCGATATCGTTGTCGTTGTATCTGATGAAAAACAATCCACTGCCTCCACTAATATGAATATTAGAGAAGTAATAGAAAGAAACGTAAAATTTACATATGTGATCGCATGTAGCCAAGCGTGCTCGGTGTTTTCCGCTGACGTATCCGGAGAACTGAACCTGGAATTAACTTTTCCGCGCCTCCGCGTAGTGATTAAGAGGTTCGATTGTTGGGGATTTATATAATAACAATTTTCTATATGATTTTTATCGCTCCGTTTCACAAAAGCGAGACTATCATCTCGGTATCTTGGTAATGGTAATTTTTAACGCGTGTCAGTTTACAAGCAATGGGTGAATACTATAATTAAAGTCTACTTTATAATTATCTTTTGAAAAATAAAATAATGACAATTGGCAGAGACATTAGTCATCTCTGTTAAATCGTAAAAGTAAGAGGTCGTAAAGCAGTACTCTACAATAAGACTGACTACGATAAGATGTTGCTTTACAGAACATTTGTTGTCTCATAATGATTTGAACACACTCTAAATGCCTAGTTTTTACCTTGGAGGATCGTACTGTAGAGCGAGGCAATCAAATAAAGACCCGGCTTATGGAGGTTCATGTAATTACGTAAGAAATGATATTGCTTCTATCTTCTTGTCAGAATTCAATTTCTATGCAGTTGAAAAAGCATTTGAAATAACTGTCGTACATCTTACTACGCTCAAAACAATCTCACTTTGCATCTACAGATCTCCAACAAAGCGAACTTTAATTTCTTTATCTTAGAAAATCTAGAGATAACTCTGAACAAAATTAGTATTCTATTTTTTAAATTCATAGTAACATGTGGATATTTCAATACTGACTTTTCCGAGCGAATCCCACGAAAAAGAGCAGTTTCTCAATTTTCTGAATTCTTTTAATTTAGATATTACAGTGAATGGACCTACACGGAATACATTTAAATCACAAAAAGCATTAGATCAAATTATAATTAACAAAACTATAACGAGATATGAAATAAAAACTAGTACTCTAGGTTGCAGTGACCACGACGCACAAATTCGTATAATTTCTAATCACATTAACACTGACAATAAATAATACACGCGTGGGCAGACCATTGACTAAAGTTAACATAAAATTATTTACGGACTACTTGCTGAAGGAATCATGGGGCACAGTTTATAACGCTGTTGACACAAAGGAAAATTATAAAGCTACTTCACGCATATTGCTAGCGAAGTTTGGCACCATTTGCGCAATGCGATTGAAGGGGTGAGGCAGCGGGAAGTATGCCTCCTCATGACGGGGGCCACAGAGCTGCGAGTAGCTACAGAAGAGCGGTGCGGCCACGTTGCATCAGGAAATCTTCCATTCAACTCGATCTTCTTCAATGGCAGCGTAGCCTCTCTCGTTTTAAGAGACGAGAAAAAATGGCGAACCCCGATGACACATCTCCATTTATTTCCAGTTTGCTTGAATGAATTGATTTCTAGAAATCATTAATCTGCTAATGTATTCTTTTGAACGTGCTGAATGGGATATTTCCCGGCATCTCTATGACATTGAAAATCTTTCGGAATTCGACTGAAATCAAATTAAAATTGAAGGCTTCGTAAGAGATTTTTGGATCCAGATCAACAGAACTGCATGAAGATGTAGGGCAAGATGTATGACGCAGCAGTGACCAGTGCATCAGTTCCGTGTACAGAAGGAACGGAAAGTTGATAGAGCCAAGACCTGTTGCAGTTACCAACATTTCAATAGCTTATTGTCCAGTTTCCTAGAATTGTAGAAATATTGATGAAGCATTGTTGACATGTACATAAGCGTAATCAACACATACGTTGACTACAACGAATCTTTCATTTACAGTTTTATTGATTCTTTAAGCAAATATAAAAATTATATATTCCTTTGCTCTAAGACACTAAATGTCACGCATCCCAAAACGTCACATATATTATTTTAGTGAGAAGTAAGTAATTGAAATCAACGTAGGATCAAAGTAGAGGATTGTCCCGTCGACGTCACACCTCTGAACACAGTCATTTAGACCTTCATTTTTCCCCACTGCGCATGACATTAGCGCAACGTTTGATTCGTATTCAAAAGGCTTAAGAAATTGCGCGCCGGGAGACATGGAAGGTAACAACCTTCTCTATACTTGGAGGTGAAGCCACCATCAAAACTGGACAGTGAATAGAATAAAAGGGCCACTGGCACAGGGATGGGAGAGAAAGGCGGGCGGGCAAGCAGAAGAACCTGAAAGCGTGCGACGCTTTGTGGCGTCCACGACAAATTGCTGACAAAACGACAGATATTACCTTTGCGCTACGGAGTTGAGTGAAAGTTACGTAATCCTGTGAAAAAACAGGGCGAATTTTTGCAGACAAACTCTTATTACTGAGCCCTGGTAGCTAAAAAGTGAATAAATACAATTACTAAATTTAGAAAAAAATTATCTAATGGTGTACCGTGTTATGATTTGTGGGTCTTTGGTAACGAAAAATCGAATGACGGCCAAACGTCTGACTGTCCGCCTGTGAGACACGCTTGTGGCTAAAATATTCAGCCAATTGTTTTCAAAATTTATATTCCGTAATTGATCTGGCTGATTCCGCGGCTTCTTCAATTTGAAACGTTTAAGAGAATAGTGTAGGTCTCAAGTTGGTTAAAAAGCCCTAATTTTTCGAAAATCGGAAAAGTTCAAATTTTTTTGAACACACATGCACTGAGCACGCAGTTCACAAGCATGCAAACAAGCACAGAGACGCGAGCTCACAGACACACGAGCACACTCAAGCATCCAGGCATTGATTACACCGACAATGAGCACGCTGGTGCCCAAGCAGACACAAGAACACACGCTCATACAAACAGAGGCACACAGCAGCAACGAAACAGCCTCCGAGCACACAAGCGCACAGACTCGGCCATACGGAAGCACATAAATCGAGAGTCGCAGACGCTGTGGAAGAACAAACAGTTCACACATCAGGGGGACCTTGGGGGCGGGCGGCGCCAGTTACTTCACCCCGCGCAGCCACCGGGCGTGCGTGTCACTGCGGCAAAGGTCCCGCGCTGCCTCCGGCCGCTCGCCGCTCGCCGCGTTGCCCAATCAGAGAGATTCGGTGTTTTCGTCGCACCTGCCGAGCGCGCCCGCGTTGCGTCACGCGCGCCCGAGAAGGGGCGGAGGGCCGGGCCGGGCGACGCGCCCGCTCTTTCCCACTCACATGCACAGGGCCTTGTCCCACTCACCCAGAGGCGATTTCGATTTAATGCTACCTGCGTGATAATCGGCGGACGGAGTTCAGGTTGTTCTGGTCCATTTTAATTAGTGTTTGATGGACCTGAGGAAACTTGCAATTCATACAAACGTTTTAGTTTATTGATTATTTCGCGTTTCCTGCCACGTCAACTGCTATGGTTGTTAGTCCCGTAAGTGAAGTGCATATTTTTGTTGGGTGGCGGTGATCTTTTCCGCTGGATGGCGAGATCCGCCGCCTGATTGTCGGCTTGCTGGGTTTTCCACATCCTGGTATATCCCACCAGCGGGTCACCGCCCCAGCCGGGACAAACTGTAAGCTCCCGACAGGTCTCCCCATGCGTGTGGTAGTGTAGAGGATGTTAGTATAAGTGGGTGTAAGTAAGGGGTAATTATAGGACAAGAAAGAGGAAGAAAAGATCGCGGGTGAGAAATCACGGAAAACTACTCATCAGAGCAGCTGACTGCCAGAATTCTCCTCTAGACAGCGGCTGAATTCAATTCGGTTATCTCACTAGTGTCAAAAATCCTGCCACCGTTGGGGCTAGAATCCTACGATTTCCAGCCAGAGACACTGCAGTGACATCAACTGACGCTCTGGGCCACTTCAGCCGCTAGAGACTTTTTATTCATATTTGGAGATAATTTGTGCTTAATTGGATTGGCAAGAAATGACTGATGAAATGTCATGAGAAATTTTTTGAAGTTATGAAACATGAGAGTTCGACATTTATTTGTTAATATACTAATTATAGAGTCACCCAAATCCAATAACAATGAGAACACATGGCAATGCCTCTCGCGTTATTCTGAAGGAATGACCCTGACGAAATTCGCGAAAGGGGTTTCACTACGTTTGAATTTGAACAATTTTCTAGAGGCCACTATATCCACAGTATCAATCAACCTTGACCGAACTACACTCTCTTAACAACACAACAAAGAATATCCCTGGTCGTTTTATTGTTAATAATATAAATCCATTGCGACATGTATTACTCTGCAAAGATCATCGGTCGATAGACAATGAAAAATAGTATATGCATTGACTCACGTTTGTAGATGCGGAAACCGGCTGCTTTAAAGGTATGCCCTTTTGAATCTTCAAGTAAACTTCGTGACCTTGTCGGGAGAAAGGCGAAAGGAATTCTCAGTGTGCACATATTCCTTCCTTTTAACTGGCCTTCTCTTACACAGGTGGGGAAAAGTCTTAATTCTCTTTCATAACGTAGGTACTTCTTGTTGCGACACAGTCGGTTTATTTTCTATCGATGTACCTCCTTATTTTGCTGTAAGCGGCTTCTTCCTAAGATGAAGCGAATACTGGAATGTTTCTTATGCCCTGTTTTCAAATACCCAAAATAACTACATAGAAAGAAAGAATTCTGTATGAAGAACTCGAAGGAAATACTTATGCAAAGAACTTTTCGATCTAGTGATGTAGATGTGCATATCGGATCCCTTCCTTGACAACTGATAAAGCATGTCAACGTGTTTTAGAGAAAATTTAATATTTAAATTTTTTATTCAGTATTTAATGGATTTGTTCACTTTATCTCGGAAAAACTTTCATCAGTATTCATTTCATTTTCTCAGTCATGCTTAGCTTGAAGGTAACTTCTATCAAATGTTTATTTAGAAATAGTTATCCACCTAGCTGTAGGTGATAATTGTAGTGAAATTTACTTTAAATACTGACTGATTCTTCACCATTGATGAGAAAGAACATAAATAGCAAACTGATAATCAAATAACAAATTTTAGAATCGAATAAAGAATCAAGCAACGCAAAGGCCATTTATGTAACAAACCTTTTCATAAAAGCCGTTTTAGTATGTCACTATTAGCTATGACTAGAGATACACTGCAAAACTATACATTCAAAATTGAATTCACTATTGAATTTGTATTACGTATTTGTATTTTGTTTTCTATTAACGCAAATCCAGGACTGCAATCGAAATCGTCAAAAACAACTTCAATAATGAGACCGAAAGCGTTATTTTCGTAAATATTTTGCCGTAACTTATTCAAATCACTCTTCAATCCTAGTGTAGTGAATCATTCTATATGTTTGTTTATTTAGTTACATCGATATAAAGAATGGTGCTCATAGATTACAAAATGTAATATTTATCTCTATTGGATTGGGCATTACTTAAAAGAAGAAGCAGCGCAATCACATTTTCGTATAACGTCAGTGCTTCATTTGGCGCGAGGAAGCTTATTAGACATTGGTCGGCTTAGCTTTATGGACAGATGCAGGAGGCTTTGCTTTTGGAATGAAGTCATCAAGATACTTTTTCATTGCTAGAGAAGGTGATGAGCTAAAGAATTCTCATTGCATATGAAATGAGTATAATTAATAACAGAAGTATATAAGTTGGCAATAAGAACGAAATACTTCTAAAGGAATTGAAACATTGAAAACGGAAAGTAAATACCGAGGGGGGAAACTGTGAGTTAATATTTTAATTCCGCGAATAAATGTGTGGAATCAAGAATTAACTTCGAGAACTTAAATTGGGCGCAAGTCTCTTGATATTACGATCGAGAAGTGTACGTGATCTTTAAAAGGAAAAGAGTCGGGAAGAAAGATAAGTGCATGCAAGTTCCACGTTTCATTTAAAATATCTATTTCATTTAATCGCAATTATTTCACTTAAATGTAATTATTTCACTTGAAAGAAATATTCATTACTTCACGTAGAAAAAGTAGTTAATTTATTTTCATTTGTTCCACACAACTCCTTGAGAAAGTTTATTATAGACAGGTAATGTAAGTTTAATTTAATAATTAATAACCATTCCGTTCACGTAAGTATTCTGTGTTATCCGAATGGAAATATTCCGAAATACTTACGAATTACGTCCTGAGCATTTGTTAATTAACATTGTATTTATCTATGTGGTGCTATCGATGTATTGTAGTAGTATAAATTTACAACAGAAATATTTCGGTTAGTTACACTTAGTAAATCATCAAAATCATTCATCCAATTACTCGCCCACACGAACCCTGAGTGGAATGTTTCCCCGATTAATATCAGACGAGTACTCGATCCATGGAATGCATGCAATTTTCCCTTATTCTTCCTTGCCCTATCTTCACCTCTTACTTACACACAATTACACGTAAATGCACTACACTACCACACCCGTCGGGAGGCCAGTTGGGAGCTTAGAGCGCGTTTCGGCTGAGGCGGTGGGATGATGGGAGATACCTCGAAGGGAGAGGAGTGCCCCTTAAATGTGATTGTCGGCACCAAATCTCACCAGCAAGCAGGGAAAAACACCGCCACATTCAGGCATAAACCATTCACTACACTAACGGATCTAATGACCAGGGGTCATCTGTGGCGAAAAGAAACATCGATCACTCTACTCATTGAAAACTCTCTTAGTCTTCAATGAATATTGCATGAGCGGTGCGGAGCAGCCGGGCGAAACCGCGCTCGTGCGCGGCCCAGGCACTGAGTGGTTGCGGCACCTGACACGTGACACGAGAGTCCTCCCGTTCAGCGCTCTCTGCGACCGCAACAAGCACTTACTCGCGCGGCGAGTGGACGAAACGTCGGTGCCGGGAGGCGAAACTCGAGGCGTCATTACTCAAGCGCTCAATAAGCTCTTTCTGGAACACATCTTGGATTGCATTTCCTTCGCAATGAGAGACTCCTCAATGCACTCGCGGCCATCTGGCAACATACGAATTCATAAGAAATCAGAATTGGGAGACAGCTAAATTATGTCATGTTATTAAAAACCGATCACACCTTGACGATTTCTTAGTAAGTAAAGCAGGTGTGTGACATTTTCCCTGGGAGTCTCTGGTTTCTTCTGCCTATCATTTCAATAACTACACCACCGTCGGAATCACTTCTCTCCCACTCACCTGTTATGAAGGCGTCATTTCTCAATGCGCATGTCAAACCGGGAATGAGCGACTACATGCGCTGTGAAATACTTGCTACGGAACAACGATTTTATAACGACTTCCCGCAATTCAAGTCGTGATGAATAAATTATCAAAATGTTTTGCCTTATAAGTTTAGTACGAGGATGATCATAGATCACCTCAGCGAGTGATTACAGATTATCAGTCTCATATAACGAATGAAAATCTAACTGAATGTATCTTATTCAGCACACGGTTCAAGGTTCGTATAATCGCTTGACCCTTCCACATCTGTACCTTACCCGCCTGTCTCCCTCGTTCAGGCGGGTAGTCAAACACCCAGCCGTCTGTCCACCCTACCACACCCGGCTCCAGTCAACGCCCGGTCCGAGCGCGGCGCGAGTGCTACACTTCGAGCGCGCTGTCCACCGGAACGAGAGCGGAGGCGCGAGCGACCAGGCAGAGTCAACGACCGCGAGACCTCCACAGCAGACCCGTCGCGGCTCTGCCGGCCTTCGCAGCCGCCACCACACCGCACAGCCACACCCCTTCCTCCTCCAGCTCCAGCTCCAGCGGCGGGGCTCCGCCGTGGATTTGCGTAACCCCCTCGGCCGGTCGGATCGGATCGGATCGGGTCGGGTCGGGTCGGGCAGCCGCCCGGCAGCGGCAGTCCCCGAGGCGTTGCGTCATCGGGGCACGCGTGTCCCCCGCGTCGCTCCGCTTGCTTCTACTTTCCCCGCTCCGCACGCGCGCCGCCCGGCCTAGCACGCCCGCCGCGGGATTGTGGTCGCCACGCGACACGCACGCACGCGAAACGTGTGGCCGGCCGGCTGGCCGCACCGGCGGACTGCGGAGGATACGAGATAGGCGGCCGGCGCTCGCGGGCCCTGCGATTTACATGGGCTATTCGCAGGTTGTTACATAAATATCTACGCCTTACACTACCACGCGTCGCATTCAATCTTATTCATACATATGTATATTATTTTATACGTAGATCTTCTTCGCGAAATGTGTGCCCGCCCGGCTGGTCACTCCAGCGGTTTTCGGCGCTCAGCAGATAGTACAGTAGATAGGGTGACCATCGCTCAGAGTACTGGGATTTACATCCACTACATGCAAGCTGTTACACAGACATTAACATGTTACACTCAAAAACGTCACAGTCGTTTATTATTTTATATGTATATTTTGTACATGAACGAAGATTTTCTTTGCAAAACACGACGCCACTCGGCTGCTCATAGCGGTGCACTATGGTGCTGCTGCAGATGATATTCAGTCGTTGGGTGTTCGTCGCTCTCAGGTTTCTGCGATTTACCTCTATCATATGCCGGGTATTTTATTAATATCTGTCTTACACTCCCAAAGGTCACATTCCTTTCTTTTATAATACATGTGTATTATTTTACATGTAAATTTTCTTCCTCTCGCAGGTCCTGCATAATATTCATAGTTGTTAGTGTTATTGACTTTTTACACTTACATGAATAATGAAATATCGGCTGTCGCATGTGTAGTTTACGATGCAAAAGCGAATTTGTAAGCGATTTTCTAAAATTCCCCTCCGCCCGTGTCCCTGCTTTTCATTTGCTTGCCTCTCCCGCCATCGTCAGTTTATCTACACATCTGTTTACTGTCCAACTCCGATACAAAACGCACTATTAGGTACAAACTTAAATAACGAATGTAGCTGGAGAGGGTAAAAGGTATCCATAGTTCAGAGTAGGGACAATAGTAAATTAGTAGGGACCGATGCTGCTTATCAATCCAAAACTGTGACGATCGTACACTTTCTAGTCAATCAATTTTAAATGATACCCTCTCATACGTGCTTATTGATCTACAACCCATGACGTGATTGCGGACGTGCGACACGTAAAAAAACGCATCAGGTGAGTTGCTAGTGGACTGTGGCACAGCTACAGGAGATGTGGACTGACACATACTACGGTGCGCCTGCTCTGGGCTCCGGAATTTACATCCGCCCCATTAAGGCTCTTACATAAACCGCTAGGCCGTCCATTCCGAAACGCCAATTTCCTTGCGTTTAACAGTAGGTTTTCAGAGATATTTGCATTTACGTCGTTTGACAGAAATAAGCTACTTACAAATATTTTGTTTATATTAAATAGTTCACGTGATTGGCCAATATGGATAAAGAAACAATTAGTTTGGTATTCGAGTAATTTTTATAGCACCTATTTATTAATACTTCTCGTTATACATTATTATTTGAAAGACGACGACCTATAGTTAGACGATACTTTTTTTAAAAAAGATTCGTAACAAACCGAAATGAAATGCAAATACGAATAAAATGGTTTAGTGGCTGTACGGTCAGTTTCTATGTTGTAGTTGATTAAATTTAACTTTTGGGTATACGAAAATTTTATAATTTGTAAGATCACGACATTTAGCCTGTATCGACTAAAAGGTTTTTATCTTTCAAAACATATTAATTTGTAACTTGAAATAAATTTCACAGACGAAGCCAAAAAGTCAAGAAATAAATCACGCAATTCATCAACAAAAACAGGTGCAAGAAGTAAGGTCTCTCAAATTAAATGCCAGAAACCGTCATCTCATTACGACACTACTTGTGGGCCAACACGAAAAGCGATGCAAAAACTTTGGGTTACCAGTGACAATTGCGTGAAACAAATGGATCTTTTTGTGCTATCGTTTTTCGTGTCATTTTCACATAATGCTGTTTTAGATTTGTTTTCCAAGGTTTTAATTCGTTCGTTCAGGAATGTAAAATGAGAATTGGAGCTGAAAATGGTACTGCACCGAAAGCTATTGTTTTCTGAGATTAGCCACAACTAATGTTCTAATCATAGACCACTCTTTTTATGTAAATTACCTAAAAAATCAGAACATCAGATCAGACATACAATATTCTAGATTTTCGTCATATATGTTTAATCAAATACCAATCAACTATTGTTGAATCGAATTTGATGAGTATTTGCCTCAGTTTCTTGGATTGATGGTTCTTCATAAATAAATAGTAATCGTAGGTCTTATCTTACAAACGAGACAGTTAATAATGACAGAAGTACGTTTGGAGCAAGTTTCATAGATATTACTGTGCTAAGTACACGATGATCTTTTATAATCATTACTACAATTCTAAACCCATTACTAGAACCTATGCTTTGACTTTGCACTGCAATGAATAATGCCAATATTCTCTGCAATTCGTTTTTTGCATCATCGGTGAAGTAACACAGAAACTACAATACTTCATGGATATAGAACGCGTGGCACATTAGGTCTATTGGTCGAAAGAAGTGACGTTTATGCAATTGTGACAAGGGACAACAATGAGTCAGACCACGCGACGGCGCGGAGCACGATTGCTAGTCCGCAAGGTGACATTCCTTGGGTCGTCAAGTCACTGATAGCGCAGCGAAATGCTAGGGTATGTGTCATTTGAGAATTGTCACCAATTTGGCATTTTTTACAAAAGCATCAATTGCTGAACTGAATATTTTGCAATATATTTCAATAAAATTAGAATACGTACTAATATAGGTATGAGTACTGAACACATAATTAACATTAATAAACTATATTCAATTCCTTCATTAATTCTGAACATTCGATAAATAATACACACAATTTCATGATTTAAGGTAATGATTTATACTACATTCATATATGTATGTTTAAACAAAGCTTATACGTGATCTACAAGTGAGTCATTGTCATTATCATTAATTGCATTTTAACCATTACTTGTAAATGGCAGTGAAAATTATGCAGTCGATAAAAATGTATCATTACTTCTAGATACAAAACAATTTATCACTACCATTATATCATCACTAGCTGTCGGGATCCTGCTGGGCCTGCGCTTCATAACCGGAAATAAGTTGCATACATTATTCGTTAAGCGCGTACATAACACAGCATTGGGTAAGTCAAAAGCATTCTTCTTCCTTTTCCTCTTTCTTGTTCTATTTCCTTTCATATCCTTCTTATTCTCGGTGCATCATGAAAATTGCAGGAATGGCTGCTATATAAAGGTATGTAACCCATTAACATAATGCTGCGTGCTTTCTAAAAATATTGGCAAACGACAGCGATTTCTGGAGCTAAGCCAATATCAGCTGATTCTTAGCGAGTCTTCGACTCGTCTATTCGTAAGTGGTAGATGTTTACAGATCTCACGCAAAAATAGCTAAAATATATGAGCGTATTTAATCCTTTGGACGAACGATTAAAGTAGTTTTTAAGCCGGTATACAGAAAGTGTTCTATCTCACTTCATTGAAACGTAGTTCGAAACTCATTTTTTAGTTTCAATTCAATGCATACAAATAGAAAAATCTACTTGTAATATATTTTTAATGTTAAATACGAATCATGTACAATGTAAACTTAATTATAAGCTAATTTAGACTTCATAATTTGATATTCGATTTCAAACGTCACTGTATGCAATTCTATCACTTAAATATAACATGTAACCTCGAAAATCAGTAAGACAGCTAGGTTCCGAAGGAAACTACTGAATGAAATTGGTAGCTTCTTCCAATTCTTCTTTTGTAGAGTATGTGTTCCGCAATACATCAGGGAAGGAGTAGTCATTGTTTTTAACTCCAACTTTTAGATAAATTTCTTGTCCAAGATGTAAGCTAAGTGCAAAACGTTTTCATCCCAAGCTAATTGAGAAAGCCTACTTGAATTGTTTTTCTCCCACAGAAAAATGCTACGATTATATGGTGCAGAAGTCCTTTATGTACATCACATTTTGACGGTTCTGTACCATTTACAAGAAAGCAACGGTAGAAAACACCATACGTGTGTTTCTGGTTTCTGATTGATAGATAGTAACCCCCAATTCTGTATCAAAGGATTTAAGACAAAACTAGTGGTGTTACAAAATGGCACAGACTTGCCCGTATTAGTTTTCTATTTCCTTTGGTCTCGGCTACCTACTCGGGCTTGTCACATACTCTTGCCAGGTGCCATCCTTCGCCGCCCAAAGTACATTTTTTTGATATTTTCTTAATTTTTTGGTTTCATAATTCTAGAACGGAAATATTATTTTAAGAATATTAAAGAACAGTAAAACCTTGGCCTGAATGGCAATTTTCTTTTAAAAATTTGGAGCAGTTCTTAAGAAAATAGCATTTACGCGCTACTGTAAATTCGAAATTTGAACCTCTTTTCACAGAAAACTATTGAGTTTTCGACAAACTTCATACAACATCATTTCAAGCACTTTCAGTCACAAATATAATATTGTTTACAAACTGCTGAAATGTGTGTATTAAAGGCGTGAGAGACGAAAAAAATACATTTGTGTAATTTTTGTAAAAACAAATTAATACAGCAAAATTAATTCTATGCCATTTTAAACAGTGCAATTAACACTATCCATACGAACATTTTGAAGAAAAAATTTACAGCCTGTTTTGAGAAAGTGACGTTTGAGAATTATTAAAATGCGGAATTATTTGCTAATTTTTCGGAAAAATTTGAGTTTTCGGGTACATTTATCTGACATAATTTATAGCACGTCGTTACATTAATGTATTTCTACTCATAAATATATTAATGTAACGAAATTGCCATGAATGTAAATATTAAGAACGCCTGAGACAGGTAAAAAAAATACATTTTTGTAACCTTTGAAAAAACAAAAGAATACAGCAATATGGTGTTTATGTCATCAAATACAGTACATATAGCACTATTCCCACCAACCGTTTAAAGAAAATATTTGAAGCCGTTTGAGAAAATCTTGTTTTTCTAAATTTTTAAGTTGCAAATATTGCTCGAAACATTGCGCGAAAACTACTAAACCTTTCCAAACAATAAACATAACAGTGAATGAACTTTCTATGGAGAACAAATTTTATTTGAAGGAAAAATTTCTATCCGTTTTTTTGTTGTAGGAAAACATCGAAAAATTTCATACTTTTGAAATTTTCGAAAATTCAGAGTTAACCGTGAAAATCGGACCTATTGCCACCTTTATAAGGGTATTTTACTCTATTCTCACAATAAATTTAAAGTAAAAATTTGGAGTCGTTTTGAGAAAAGTTTGAAAATGTCAGGAACGCTTAATGTAAAGTACCCCCAAATTTTAAAGAAAGTTTTTCAAAAATCTCAAAATTTCAACTGGAGCCAGATGGACAGGGCTTTCTTCAGTTTGGAAAAAAT
>BOPP01000222.1:1522295-1547295 GCA_017312745.1 Gryllus bimaculatus | reverse complement strand
TTGTTTGTGTTTGTTCACTTAGTGGGGCCGTTACAGCAGATCTTCCACGGGTTTTTTTCCTCCACTCACTCCATCAACAGTTGCTAGAGGCGACAAACGGACCAGGACCCCACACGCCTTACCTCGCTTAGCGTTGCTGTGGACGCTGCCACATGAAGCTAGGCAGCTCAATAACAAGACCCCATAGTTACATCGCTGTCTGAAATTCCTCGTTTACGCTTTCTACCTGGGCTCAACACTTCACTTGTTTTATTATCTTTCTTCCTCGATGCGCTCTTGTTGCACCTCAACTGCACACCGTAAACGTCATTTGTCACCTATCAACAATGTATTATTATATTTTCTTTTTGCTATATTTTCGGAAAAAATCCTAAATTGTCCAAATTTTAATAAATCCAATTAGTATTTGAATTTTCTTACACTTTACGTTCTAAACGTCTAATATTAATTTACTTCATTGCGCAATTCCTTATATTTTGCGAGCTATTTAACATTAATAGCTTGCTTCTAAATAACAAAAATCCCTAGGTATTTTGCCTCAATACCAGTACAATTACTGGACATTAGTAGAGAAAATACCAACATTTCTTTCAAAAGTGGGATGTAAACTTTATTTTCGGAACACCCGGTATTCGGAACACTGCGTATTCGCAGCTTCATCCAAGTACCAAATACTTTTATTAAAGGTTTTCTAATTTTAGGGCCATATTATTAATGTTTAACTCTTTATGAAGTAAATTAAGTATTTCAATGTTTTAGAGGAAATGGGTTAAGAACCTTCTCCATCATTCTCTCTCTGTAATTTAAAAATTATTAGCACATGGATTTCGCCTATCGGGAACCATTCAAAAATTAAGTTTGAAAAATGTTGGTTAGTCTATCTGCCAACCTCTGTTTTAATTTTAAAAAACTTATAAACACCCCCATGAAATAAAAGTTCCATGTCAAACTTTTGCGAACCGAGGATTTTTATAATATAAGAATTCGAAGAGCTGATTTTGAAACTGAAGTATGTCATACATAATCCTCAGAAATATTTTAATTGACAAGTCAAAAATGTACCGTAAAACTCTCTCTAAAAAAAAGTCATAGTATGGTGTTATTTCAGCTACTTAATATCTAATTCAAGATGTCCCAAGGTTGTATTCGGAGCTTTTGTAGCAAGTAAGTTTGTGTGTCGTCTCAGAGTTTCATCACATATAGCTGAATCGGCTCGTAAACGAAATGGTAAACCAGACTCGTAAACATTGGTAGAGGTGTGTAATCTACGATTTATTCTTTTTTCTTTTGTCTTCCTTAAACTATATGTGAACTTCTGCAGCATAGCAATTCTGTTACCTATCAATAATGAGATCGTTAAAGCTTTGGCTTTTTGATAAAATCATTCATTTTAAACACAAGGAGCTAAAAATTATCAGTATATAACCGGAAAATTTAATTTTTTTAGGGAGACGTTTGTTAATAAAGGCAAAATTGATATTAATTATTGAATATAGAAGTAAAAGTTGTAAAATTTCTTTTGTTTAACGATAACGAAGAAGGAAGTATTGAACGACGACGAGATAAAAACTACCGCTATTTTGAAAAACTATTTCACCTAATGAACCACAACTTCACAAAAAATCTTTTGAGACATAAGAGAATTAACGTACAAAATTTAGACAAAATCCGAGATACTTGTAGTTTCACGGGATACCCCATAGAATGGTAAGTGGGCTGAGAAACTAATTCACTTTCATTAAACAAGTAACCCCCACCTCCTGGGCATTTCACCCCTCATCATCATCCTATCACTTCATTCAGCATTTCCTGCAAAAGGCAGGAGGTCCTTGGTCTTAATGGGATTAATATATTATTATCATTATCATTATTATTATTATTAATAGTAATAATAATAATAATAATAATAATAATACAAGTAAATTGGAAGTTTAGTTTATACATTTATATACAAAAGAAACACGTTTTGGTAAAATCTTTTTCCTTTCATTTGGATGGAATGGGGGGAGATCGGGTTTCCACGAACAGAGTCATCCCAAGGAGACGGTAGTTCTATAAAATAGATTTAGTAATGTATAAGTAAAGGTTACTCATTGAAAACACCTTTACAAAGCATTCATTACAATTACATTTACATTACAATTATAATGTGGCTTTGTTGTTTTCATGATAACCCTGAAAATAAAATTACTGAATTCCAAAAAAATTGACCAACAAGACAGCGATTCATTTTAGTTGTTTTCTTCTAAACCACATGGAAACGCATTAGCAGTACCGTCGTGACAGTTTCCGCGAGCGAAACCCGTCTCCGCCCCAGTGTTGCCACCGCCACCACCCGAGGCCCGGGGCCATCACCGCGAGCGAGCCGCCGGTGGGGAAGGTCAATGGCCGGGAAAGTGCCCCGAGCTCCCGCCTCCCTCACCCCCCTCGCCACTGCCACCTCCACCTTATGGCCTCTTTCCACCTCGTTGTCTCGCCACGTAACATGAGGCATCAGTTCAGTTCAATTGGCCGCTCTGGCTGGCGGGGGAGGGAGGAGCGCCCTGCGATGCCCCACTTCTCAGCCCCGAGGGCGGCGGCTCCGACCACCTACAGCCGGAGGCGCGCCTCGAGGCGGGACGCTCAAAGCTCGCCGCTAAACGCTTTTTTCACTTTCTACCTGGAGTTGATTGCATTGAAAAGTTACCGCCTTAGATGGCGCAGGGGCTCGTTCAAGTACGGAGAGCACAAGGCTGCGATTTCCAGTCACGCGTAAGGCATTGGGTGTACTTGACTTCATCCATTTCACTATTTCTAATCAATTTTACCGACTAGATCGGGGTTCGAGTGCCGACGGAGGCTGAATTTTCGGCACCACCCGGAAAGCTAGGTAGAATTCAGCCACAGTCGAGGGAGCCATTCTAGGGGACGGTTGATTCTAGGGCTCTGATTGATTGTTTTCCATCATTTCTGCGATGAGACCAGACGAATGCCGGAGCAGTATCCCAATAAACGGGCCACGGGCCACGCGCTACCTTTCCTTCCCGTCCTTCTCCTGTCCTCGTATGTCTCCGTGCCACACGGCCAACCCAAACGAACATGAATCCGACTACACATTTAGTATCTCGTTCCTTTGAATCCAACGGTTTCAGCGGGTGCATGTCCACGGCGGGCAACTTCCTCCGCGAGCCGGACTTTCTCGCAAACGCCGCCACGCGCACATCCGTTTCCGGCGGGCGGCCACGCGGCAAGCAGCGCGCTTCCGACGCGACGCGGCGCGGTCCGGCCCGACGGTGGCAGGATTTTCGACACAAACTAGAGAGCTGAGTCGAATGCAGCCGCTGTCTGTGGGAGCATTCTAGCTGCCGGCTGCTCTCGTCGGTAGCTTTCCGTGGTTTCTCCGATCAATACCAGGCGAATGCCGGAGCAGCTCACTTTTAAACGTGTCACGGACGGCGCGCATATTTACATGCACTATATTACCACATATGTCGAAAGCTTAGTGGAGACCTTAGGACGTGCCCCGTCTGGGGCTGTGCTCCGCTATTTGACGTGCATGTCGGCGCCCATCCAAAGGAGAAGATCACAGTTCCCTCCAGGGACGGGGCTGGCCTTAGCAGTTCACGTACCCGGCATCTCTAATCAACCAATCGACGCGCTCGACGCGGCGCACCGATGCGGGGGGGAGGCGGCGGCCGCGCTCATCGCCCCCCTCTAGGCCGGGGGCGCACCGAGCACCTGCGGCGGCCGCTGCCCGGCGACTCCTTGCATTGAAACGGGAGGCCGGGGACACTTGGTCAGCTGTTACGGTGTCAGCCAATCGGGAGCGTCAACGTCACCATGGGGATCAGCTCTCGGCTGTATCGCTTGGCAAGACGAGATTGATAAGCCTTGAATTATGACGTGATTCGATGCTGATCAGAGGTGATCTTGGCATTTTTGAACCAACCCAGCATTTTCTCGAATGACCGATGGAAACCACGAAATCTCGGCTCAGGATGGCTGATCCGGGGATCGCAGTTGGGAGGACCGGGTTCGAAGTCAGAGCGCTACGCACTGAGCCACTTCGCGCGGATTATTATTATTGTTATTATTATTATTATTATTATTATTATTATTATTATTATTATTATTATTATTATTATTAGAAGGATAGCTGATTGTCTATGGTTCCTTGACTGGCATACTGCTTTAGCATTTGGCTTTGCTCAGAAACCATGAAAGCTTGAAGACGCTACAAATTGGAAATTTCACTTTAAATATTATGACTTAATCGTTCAATTCTTTCGAACTCTTGCCAGCCTCTCCCTAAAAAAACTTGCCTCCAAAGCAGTCTCTTACATTACTCAGTTCTCTTACGAGATGATACACTCGAACCAAGTTTTATATTTTCGTTTCGTAACACACAGGACCAGAAGCTAGGATCTCTCGCTCAACTAAGCTTCAGTTGCGAACCCGTAATTAATACTACATGAAAACCGGTGAAGAAATAATATGACACATACTTCGCTGTATTTATCTTCGGAGGACAGAGTTCCTTTATTTTGAGGCAAGTGCCCAAGACTTACGATCATATCTTCAATGAATTAATGTTCGATTCCAGCGAGCTCTCACGGTACTCTTCTTAGCTTTTGATGAAATTAATTACACTTGGTTCGTAACACCAGATACAGCGTGAGAGGAAGATATATTGTCGTACTGGGTGACAAAGAGTTGAACGAATGTTGCAAAATCTACATTAACGCACGTTCTTCTTTGAGCTTATGAAGGAACGAGAGGCAGGATAACCCCGAGAGAACCCACCGGGAACACACTTTGCCCACCACAAAGTACATATGAATCGAATGGAATTTGCACTCCCAATTCACTGGTGACAAGCAAGCGGTTAGACGGCGGGTGACCTGTAGGCAGTCTAGGCAGAAGGGAGTTTTGCACAGCGAAGCGTAACAGCAATGGATAGCATTGTCGATCTTCCGCGCATGCGCAGTTCGAGTTGCGCTTCACTTGTGCATCAGCGCTTGCGCGGAAGATGAAGATCGCAACCTATTGCTGACGCAGCTGTACGCTATACTCTGGGAGAGGCGGCTCAGGGCATCAACTGATGTCACGGCAGAGCCTCCGACCGGGAGGTGCTGGGGTTCCAGTCCCCCCGGTGGCATTTTCGACAATATCCAGATAGCGAGGTGGGGTTCTGTCGCTGTCTCGAGGCCGGACGATCTAATCGGGAATTCTCCGCGTTTTCTCCGATCAATACTAGGCGAATGCTGCAGCAGTACCCTACGAAACAGGTCCCGGATCGCACGCGGTCATACCTTCCCTTGAACTATCCTACCCCTTACACACATATACACTTACATGCACTACACTACCGCATATTCCGGGAGACCGGTCGGGAGCTTAGAGCATGTTCCGGCTAGAGCGACGTCTGGGCTGGTGGGGGAAACCCCGCTTCCCGCCGGTAGGTCGGCGCCGGATCTCGCTAACCAGCCGGGGAACTTCTCCGCCACCCCGAGGAAAACACATTCACTACATTTGCGGGACGAATGCTAGCAGCTGACGCGCCCGGAACCGCTTCTCAATCGATGTGCTCGCGCTGCCGTGCAGCTGCCAGTGCGTCGCTCGCCTGCGCTCACGCGCCGCCGCAGCCCATGACTAACCCCCGCGCCGCGGTGCTTCTCGCCTCGCCTGCCTCCGCCGCCGGTGAATATCCGCGCGCTTACGTAAACCCGCGCGCGGGCGGGCGGCCTTGGCTGGCGGCAGAGGCGTGCCCGTCGCGCCTCCGGTTCGATCCCCGGCCCCGGCCATTGAGCACCTGCCGCGTACTTCCCGCGGACGGAAGCGCCGCGTCAGACAAGCTTCGGACCGGAAACGGAAATCATTACGCAGGGCGAAGTGTTATTGTTTGCGTAACCGGTGTCGCAACGATCGGGTGCGTTGCCATATGACTATCCCAGCACGTTTTCTTGACTGCCGGTATCCCTACAGCCTCTCACCCAAAATTGAATCTGTACTAAAATTTCAAATAAAGTTACTGTTTCATCCGTTTTTCTATTGTCTGCTAAACACATGAGAACTACCAAGCTACCAAGCTGGTTTTCAATGCTATTTTAACAATTTCTTAAAACGTTTATGCAAAGGTTCTTGGTTTATAACATTACATTATTAAACATGACCGAGTAATCAATCATTTTCCAAAAAGGAATACAGGAAAAGGCAGGGTTATGCAACTCGGAATGCACTAGCCGGAGCTGGGTAGTGAAGGTCAAGATGAGAAGGGATACGTGGGGTGGGCTGGGCGTGATTGGGGCGGTGCCGGGTGTGATGGAACGGGATAGTACGAGATGAAGATAAAGGTAGGCCTCCCAGGGCGTGGTGAGCGGGCGGGGTGGGGCTGGCAATCGGACGAGATGCTACAGCGCACGGACGGATTGATTGACTGATTGATTACCGTTTCCGGACGCGTCAATTACTGCGGAGAATACTCCCTTACGTGTGGTACGTTTTGCATCTCGGGAGATTGCGCTGACCCTCCGCCGCTGGAACGTGAGATTCGGCGAAATGTCAGCTCGCTTATTTTATCTAAAATATAAAAGCCAAGAGCGCATTAATTCTCGCTAACGTAGGGATGCAAAACGGTATGAACTTCCTTTCTCATTTAGTTTTTTAACACTACCTGGCCCTGGAGCACGCGCTTCCACGGAAAGACTAAACACGGACGTGCATTTGTGTTTTGTAGGTTTGCAGGAATGTATCCAGCTTAATCGACATCGGTTCCAGGAGAAAAAAGCAAATAAATGACTATAAAGGCAGAAAAAAAGCAAAATACCAAGAATAGGCAAAATGGAAATCTACTAAAATAACCCCAGATGTACAATTAACTGATTCTTAAGGCATAAAATTGCAATAATAATAATAATAACAATAATAATGATAAAAAGCATTTGCCAAACGTCCGGGCTGTAGCTATTCGTCTAAACGCACAGCCAGAGGCGCGGAGCGGCAGGACGCTACCGCTCACCGACGCTTTCCCAAGATTTGCGTCGCACCCTGCATCTTTGTAAGCCAAGTTTCGGGTCAGTGCCTTCGTGTGAATTACATAATTCGAATGATATGTTTGGTTGTTTTCGTAGGTTCTTCACATCAGTTCCAAACAGATGTCGGTGCTGCCGAATAGCTCAGTTACCGCAACATAGACTTTTTTTAATTTGTTATTGTTTTATAATTCATTTTTACATCGTTAGCTGTCCGGCAAAGTCGGACAATCGACCCAAAATATCGATTACATACATAATTCGTTTTTCATTTCAATATTTGGTATAATTGCTTTATGGTAAATATCTTAAAATGAATATAAGAAAGAAGGTTTTTGTCATGTAATCTGTATAGCTTGAATTTACACCTCTTTATTCCTCTTGTATCGTGTTTTCGTCATTTAATAATATAAACAGCCGAATTCTGTTGGCATAACGTTGTAGACTGGTTTGCAAAGTTATTCTATTTTATCTACATTATCAAATTCATTAAAAGAGTTTCAATATAATTAATGTCTAATCTGATTAACCAAAACAATATTACTGCATTTATGTAAAAATATTAATACTATATTGAATTTTCCACGGGGTAAATTCGTAACTCCGTTGGTATTCGAGGGTTGCAAGAAAGTGTAGTAATTGAAGGATCAAACAATGGGCCATGAACGACGGCTATTCAATTTTGCCCAACACTGACCTCACTCTCGCTCTTAGGTGTGGGAGGCGCGCTTACCCCAACTCTCTTGTAGGCCATCTCCTTCAATGTCGTAGCCTCCAACAGGTGAGAACATGAGGTGCGACGACAGTAGCCACTCATGAATGCGGACTGAATTTGAGAGAACTCTCCACTCTTAGCTTAATTAACTTAATTTTTTGTTCAGTTCATTTAAATGGACGTTCAATTTGAAGTTTGACAAAATTGAAAGCCCCGAAAATGTTACCTTAACATTAGCCAATTCCACACCGTTCGTGTTCAGTGAAGTGTAAAATTGTCTGAAATGGAAATCTGCTCTCAATCCGTATTCCCTTCGTTGACTAATTTGGTACTCTGAAAACAATTAACGTATATTGTACGTGGTACGTACAATACGTTATCTTTACTACGTTCTTGAACTTAAGAGAGAAAGTAACGTTAGAAAACTAACAATTATGTAGTTTTCATTACGAGTCACTCATCGAAACCCACACTTACACGATTATACAAAGATATATCAAAACCCGGAATGTTTTATTTGATTACGTTTCCAGCTTCCAGATAGATTTTTACTCACAACTAACTGAATCGGCCTCGGTACTGAATCGGTTTAAATGGCTGTGGTTTCCTTTCAGGTTAAATTGCACAAGACAAACGAATGGAGAGCGAAGGTTTATAAGAAAAGGCTCGGTTGGTTTATATGATGCTAAGAGGAAGAAGATGTTTTTGATGATGATGATGATGATAATGAAACCCAAGATAGTGTTTTATACCTGCAAATTATGACAAAATTCTCTTTCTTTATTGTTAGATTTCGCCTGTATGCAGTTTCCTATAAAATATCTAATATATTTTACACCAACGTTAAAAACACACAAATGAAATGCGCTTGATTATTTGTAAATTAACAACCATTGTACTAATTTTAAAAAATAATGATTATTTTTGCCGTCAAAAGCCAACTAACTGCAATATTTTATTTTATCGTGCTGACACCGATGTCATTTACGGTAATTGAAACCACGTCTCTGACACTAAACATCTAAATTAGAAAGTTACCAATAATGGGAATTCGTTATTTATAAAATAATTGTTTTCATATTTTCTCTCTCTTTTAGTAATTACACTTCATGAATGAATAGAAGAATCCTCAATTGTCAACATTTTTCAAATACCAATTATTTTCATAATGTCCTTATAGTAATAGTTTCTTCTAGCAATAGCGATTATTAGCCAAAAGGCTAGCGAGTACTTTGGACGAATAACAATGAACGAAAAAAGGGAACAAAAAGCATCGGCGTGCGCGAACCCATTGCATAAGTGTTCGCCTTTTCCTGGTGGCCCGGGGCGGGATCCCCTGTCAACAGTCCCTGTCGCCGTCAGCGATCAGAGCAGCGCTCAATAGAATTGCTTCGTGGAAACTCGGCGACCGCTCGACGCGCTTCCTCAAGGCAGAGGTGCGGGTGATGCCGCCCCTCAGGCCTATTCCGAGGAATTGTGGCAAAGATGCGGGTGCACTTGCACGGAGACTTCTTCTTCTTCTTCTTCTTCTTCTTCTTCTTCTTCTTCTAGTGTACCTGACAAGACATTGGTGACTTGTACAGCCAGCAGATGCTTGTTATTCCTGAGCAACTATAAATACACCCTATCTCAGATTAAATGTTACGAACTTCTAGGGGATAAGTGAAGGTCAAACGCGATCATTTTTGTCCAATGATTATGTAGTTGGAAATCCGATGGGTAACGAACTACAAAGCCCAGGATCTAACGATCAACCGACATTTACGGAACACATGAGTAAATACAAATACACTTACATGTCGGCTTGGCTAGCCGGTTGCTAAGGCTGAAGGGCCGTAGCTGCCGCGGCTCAAGGGGTCGCGGCTTAAATCCCGCCTCGGACAGGGATGTCTGTGTGAGTTTGTGCCCCGCTTACAGTTAAAAGAAGCACAGTTGCCGCTGTAGTTCATACTGTTGTTGTTAGAAAGAAACGAAAAAGCAAGCACTGAGAGGTGCCGTGCTCTGAGGCGTCGCCGCCCCGGGACGTCGCACTCCCTCGTCGCAGAGAGCGGGCTCCGCGCCGCCGCGCCGCCGCTTCCTTCCGAGGCGCCAAGGCGCCGCGCGCGCTGCCGGATGTGTCAGCGTGTGTGCCCGCGCCCGCACAATGCTGGGCGTCCGGCCGGGTGGAGCGGAGCGGAGCGGCGGCGGGGCGGGGCGGCTTCCGCGCCCCCCCCCCGCCGCCCCCGCTGGGCGAGAATCTCATGACGCGAACGGCTGACTAGATCGACTCCTCCCGCAAACAACCAAAAGTACTGGCTCATTGTTACGTCGCCATAGCGAAAATTAACTTTTTGTAGCATAAATATTTCGCAATTTACGAGTATTTATGTAATGCGTCATTTTCGTGGTTGCTAGAAGGAGAAAATGGAACAAAATGTTGTTGATTCGTGGATTTCAATTTCCTGCGATGCCGGGATAGTAAAACTGTTTTTGAGGTGTTCAAGTTTTCATTAATTTTAATTGACGAAAGTTAATAATAGTTTATAAATATTCTGTTTTCAAGAGAAAATGACTTTATGTCGTATGAACACAATATAGTTTTCATTGCTAAATTATCGAAGGTTGAAAATTGTATTTTTTTTGCAAAGATTTACGATTGAACTCTTTGCATTGTAACACTGGACGTGCGACATGGATTGTAGAAAATTGTTTAGTAATACATTTTATTACTGTTGTTAACAAACCGATTTATTACTAGACTGGACAAGAAAAGTGATATTGCTGACAACTGGCTGTGGTAAGCCCGCAAATATTTTTTTTTGTTATTTGTGAAGAAAACAAATCTTTCATCTCGACTTTGGTATGAATCTCTACGACACTCAACTTCATTTTCATAGCTTACATCATTGCTACCACAATGTTAAATGTTAAATAAACAGACACTACCACCACAACCACAAACTACGTATACATTATCGTTTTTTGCATGTTTTCTGGTACAGCGTTCACAATTAATCTAATGTAACAATACCAACATTAACATGCACATGTTGGAAGCTAAGAGACCCAGTGTGGGAGATACATGGTAGAAAGTCCCACAAGCGGACGTATTGCTGAATCTCTCGTTCCACTGGGGAAGAACATCGCCACCTCCCGGGACATAGCATGCACGACTCTTACGGGACTAAGGTCGAATTAGTTGACGCGTCCGGATACATTAAATAACAATTTCATTACTAAATATTGTAACGTTCCTCGTGGTGAATTAAAACCAACACAATATTTAAACAATTACGTTTATTCGGGAACAATCATTACACTAAAATTCTTGGTTATTTCAGATGATATTGAAACAATTAATTATTTCTTCTTTTACACCACCGATTCCGTTCTCTTGATGGATTATTTACAAGTCTTCCACTCCTTTACCACCCCTATTTATTGTCACAGTTCTTCTTCTACAGTTATAGCCAGTCAATGCTCTGCACAGGTCCACTGCACTTGGACCAAATTCCCTGCACAGACCAAATCCCCTGCCGCAGACCAAACAATTCCTTGCGCAGACCACATTCACTGCGCACAAACCAGGGTCTACTGCACTTGCTGTTTACCGGCGATGCCACTTCACAAGCCAGCTTTCACTGCGACTTCAGACTGCTGATCTGCTGTTCCAAAACCGGGTTCTGCACCACTCTTTCACCGCCAATGGCACATTTCACAGCACAGCTCCACTGTCGAGACACAACTACGGAACTGGATGGTTACTCTGCCACTTCCTGACGCGACAAATTACTCCACTGACTTCTACCTCACGTCTTCGTACTACTGAACTCGCGGCCGCGGCAAGCGGGCATTTAATACCTTGCCCGCGCTGTCTCCAGGGCACCGGCAATGCTCTGGCGGCGTTTCCCCGCGGGCTCGCGGAATAGTCCAGGAAACCGTCTAGTTCGGGGGGGGGGGGGAGGGGGCGGCGGCAGATGACGCAATCCTCGCGCAGCGAATTCCGGCATGTGATGCAATATTCGTAACAATATTATTAATGCCCTCATCATGTAGCGAGTCTCCACGAACCTGTTAATTTCCCTGTGGTATAATCAATTTTTTTTATGCGCAAGCGACCGTATTGATATGATTTGTGTTTAACACATCGCTGATGTACAAGGAATGTGACACTTCACAAAAATTCTTGTCCAGGAGAAAAGTTTTAAACTGATCGTAGTAATTTATTTCAAAATTAAGGGCAAAGTATTTCATTCTATATCTCGGCTATGACTTGAGAGCTATTTTTACAAAATGTTAACAGGTAAAATAATACTATTTTCTAAACATGTATGTCCACTTAATTAAAAATCAATGATTCCTTCGTGTGTGTAAGTTTACCCGTGGACCTCGGGCATGGAAAGTGCAAGGAACAGAGTAGCCTCTACGCGAACGCTTCCTATCACAGGAAATAAGGAAAGAAAGGTCGTCATCATCCACGAAGGGAGGCAGCACAGGACAACCGAATCGGACAGGCAATAGCCAATATGCACGTACCCCTGCCCTTTGACGTTATCAGTTGTTCCGAATAGGGGGACGGGCTTGTAGAGCCCTTAACGTACAAGATAAGAGAAATTAAAGGAACAGTATTAGCGTTATCGGTAAATCACATGTATGGTGGTAAATTTATTTTGAAGAGAACATGGCTAATAGAAAATATACACTAGCTTCAAACTGTAATTACATTAAATATTCGTGATCCGGAATTTTCAGTCATAAACAGAACATGGGTGAAACCAAACCATTTATGGGTATTTTCTCGAAGCAAAATCACTATTTAAATAATTAATTAATGATAAAATGAAATGAAAGAAGAATCAACAATGATGAGATTATACAATCCAGTCGATGCAAACCAAGGATACAATAGTTTTTTCCAAGATCTGCAGCAATCTGCAGATTTTTTTAAGATTTTTTCAGAAGCACGACAATCAACAATGACTTTTAGAAAAATGGCATTGAGACATAACTTTGTCGGATCTGTAAATAATTTTATTCACCACACGACTCTCAAGAATTTGTCTCTTCATGTTCCTCTAGATGACCACCGCCATCGATCCATCAGCTTCCTCAAGTGAAGAAAGGAATCCGCAGTAAAAAGAAAGACTTATCGGATTGCGCACTAGGCGTTCTCGTTTCGAATAAATCACTTCGCTGGCCGCACACAAAGGCCGACGCGCTTGCGCAGCAGTTGCTCGCGCCCCTTCCTCATTCCTCGTTCCTCATGCCTCATTCCTCGCCCGCGAGGACGCACGTGGCGCTCGACGTCAGGTGGCGAAAATGAGCGCCCTCGGGGGCGCTTCCGGCAGCGGCCAACGTCACTCGCCGAAACGATTTACGCCCTTTTTCTCGCCCTCCCCCCACCTCCGGCCTTCAACGACTAATTCTCAGTCTTCGTCTACTTCTTTTACTTATTCTTCTACGTCCTCTCTTCCTTCTACTATTTCTTATTTTACGCTACGAGGAGTATCTCGCATCCTGAGCGCCATATCTTTAGAAAAGCAAGAGGTTCTAATCATGAATAAGTAAGAACAAATTGAAAAATTTGCAGGTGTAGTTTTCTTCTCGCTTATAATAAAAAGAGAACTTCAAAAATGTTTCCACAAAGAGTATCAATTAATATGTGTTGCTTATGAAATATTAGTAGCACTAGAAATAAATCAATACCAATCAACAGAATTAAATCAAGACGTAAATTGTGTTTGTCGTCCACACTCAGATGTTCAAGCTTAGAGACGTTTAGACCCGCCTACATTCCCTTGGGACACCAACTTGAGGCATTGGGACTACGAGTAGATAGATAGCCAACCCAATTCGAAACAGATTGTTTGAAATTTCCGTGCACGTCTTTTACTATGGTCATTACTCTCGTTGGTGTAGTGGATGTGTAAGGGCGGTGTTCTTCCTCTCTGGCAAGTGAGATCCGACGCCCCTGACGGGACAAGCTGTAAGCTCCCGAATATGTCCGGAAGTGTAGTGCAAGTAAGTGCAAGTGGGATTAGGTAAGGGGAGAACTTAGGACAAGGAACATGGAAATATGACGCGCTGTCCATGGTCCGTTTGTTAGGGCACTGTTCTGGCATTCACCTGGTGTTGATTGGAGAAACCACGGAAAGACCAGAGCAGCCGGCCGCCAGTTAGTGTAAAACAAATCCGCCAGAGTTGTGACTCGAACCCAGGTACCTCTTGATCAGAGTAGCCGAATGGATAGTGGCAATGCTGGCTCTGAACTTAACTCAGCCGAGCGAGCTTTAGCCTGTGTAGTACTGTCAGGCTCTTTATCAGACCATGGGGATCGACCCAAACGGCGATCGCATTCTTGTGCACCGCCTGTGACAGGATAGACAAGGGACGCGCGCCCATGTTTAAACGTAATACTGCGTACACCACTCCCAGAAGATAGAAGATATTTAGTATAATTTTCTGTTACAATGTCAATAGGTTTTGCTTCGTCTATTCACTGACATTTTTTCACATTTTTGACATTCAGTCACCTTTTCTGTGGGACGGACTGTGTATGTGAAAACGATAGTTATGTACTACCATTACAGACCGTTTACCTCGGTCTGTAATAGTAGTATACAATCTCTAGTTTAATATCCGTGGAAAAATAGATTGAGATGCAAAGTGATGAACGCATAAACAGTGTGTGGCTTGCGTGTCCCGCAAGTACCGCCTCCTCCGTCGGGGTGGCCGCACGACGCCGGGCCTGGCCGGGCCACCGCGCTGACGGAGGGCCCACAACGGGCGGGTGGGTGGCGCAATGGCGCAGAAGGGAAAGTGCGGGGGGGGGAGGTGTTTTCGTAAATTTCACTTTACGACGCTCCTATTCGTCCCATTTGCATGATTGTCACGGCGTTGGATTCAGGAAGAATGTTGCCATCGCGCCATAAGTACACATTTTTAAATTTGTTCTCGAAAGTTTGAGAACTAATTTCAAGTTCGCGTTTTTGCTCTATATTTTGAAAAAGGTCATCGTAGCGTAAATTCTATTTTAAAAAGGTGTCAAATGCCGTTTACAGATCGAAAATCGGACCATTGGTTCAGACGTTATTAGTAAAGTAAATTCCCTTGTGATAGTGCTGCGATCTATTGAATTATCCTACAAGTATTTAGCCTTAAGGCATTATGAACGTTTCTGAGACGCGCCTACAAGCTTGTGGATGCCTGAAGCGCTCGTGGGCGGCGGAGGCGGCTGGCGCGTGTGCGGGGGTGGCGCGTGCCCCCTGGGCCTCCGAAGCGGGAAAGGCCGAGCCCTAGGGCGCCTCTCGCGCACGCGTTTCAGAGGACGTTGATGTTGGAGCTGCGAGCGAAGCAACGAAGACGTCGCCATGTAATCAAATGGAGGTGTTCATGTCGGCAGCGCGCTGCTCACGGGATCAGCGCTGCCACCAGCGATAACAGCGGCGAAAACCTTTTGGTAGGTTTTCGCTGCTAGTATCGCTGGTCCGCGCTGTTCACAGCTGACACACTTCAGGTGTTGAAAGTGTCGAATTAAATGATTGCTGATAAATTTATCATTTGTGTTTTTGTTAGAAGTCAAATTTGGGACGTAAGGGACATAAATCACCGCAATATGTTCGTTTTAGACAAATTGTGGGTCGCCTAAATTAGTACAACACGTAAGTTTCAGAGGTTATGTTACATTCGTTTTTCAATGGACAAAAAAATACAAACAATTATGGTATGTCTGTCATGTTTATTGTTGTATTGTGTTGTGGAAAACTAAATGTTAACTTAAGTAAAGCACATCATCTAGCAGTGATAATTATTCAGAGTCATTTTGTAATGTAGGTACTCAGAAGGTACCCCCATTATTTTCCTGGGCACCTTCACAATGTGGGTGCAGTCCAAAGAGGCATAATTTATAACATAAATTGTAAAATGAATTAATTTTTTAAATTTTATTAAAAATTGTGGATGTTTTAACAGTGAATAAACTGAAGAACAATAGAAGAAAAATGAGATGCCAGAAACAGATTTTTGTAACTAGAAAATTTATTGAAATATAATTATTTACGTTATTGGTTTTGATAGTTCAAATAATACCACATTTCCTTGAACAACATTTGAATTACACTTTTGCAATAAAATCAAAATTGACGTGATTGGGATCGGATAGTCCCATGCCACTATTTGGCAAAATCTTGAAGTGTTACACCCTACAGAACCATCAGCCTTCCAGTTTATTACTGTTTAAGATATAAGAAACATTTTAAAATAAAACTAGCTTACCAATTACCTTTATTACTTCCCTGATAATCTGTTTTCTTTGAAATTCTGTTCAGTTTCTACTTAAGAATTCAAAATTATTAATTTACAATGGTTTTTGAAAAACACACAATCATTTCAGAAGTCTTCCATGTAAACTTGGATCAGGTTTCATGAAAAACATAAAAAACAATTGGGAGAGTGTTCTTTTGTTCAGTCAACATTAACTGAGGACACCTAAAAAATTAATTGCTTTCCCTTCTGCCCCATTGCGCCACCCACCCGCCCGTTGTGGGCCCTCTGTCAGCGCGGTGGCACGGCCAGGCCCGGCGTCGTGCGGCCAGCCCCGATTTGGAAATGATTTTAAACATTTGATGTTTTTTTGTATGTGTAGTATGCAGACTATATTCAGTTAAATTAAACACCAACATATCACCACAATATAAACTCTTTACAAGCACAATAGGAAACATATACCGAGAATTCAATTAAGATTGATAAAATTAACACCAAAATTATTGTCTTAGACAATATTAAAATGTGAAGAATTCTTTCTTATTTTTAAAGATATTAATAATAATTTGAAGTAGACTTTTTAAATTTTCTTTTTATTTACTCCATGATGTATATTGCATAATATACAATTATTGATATCACAGAAGAAACAAAAATAAGACAAAAATCTTACTTCAAATTAATTATTTTCTTTAAATAAAAAATGATACTTCCCCTTCAAATACTGAGAATGTACCAAACTGAAAACTGTGTTTAAAGATGAAATTTGACAGACTAATGAGACTTTGAATAATAGAATTTGACAGAATAATACAGCACTGCACATATTTGAAATATTCTATACATAGTCACTTTTTTTGGCATAAACACTTGTCTTCACTGTCTTTATTTTTCATATAATTTGGAAGAAAATATTCTTAATTTTGGAGATCCACATAGGCCTACAGTACATAATAGATTTCCTTTCCTCTCTAGAAGACTCAATTCCATAATTATATCTTAAACACTCATTCACATACTTCCAAATTTCTTTCATCAAGAGGCTAGGCTTCTCCCTGTAAAAGTAAAGGAAATGGCCATTGAGTTTTTCAAATGTAATCAATCACTAACCACAACACAAAATATTATATTTATAATATATACAAATATGCTTCTCTTTTATAGTCAATGTAAATATGCTTATAAGTAAGCCACTTTTAATTTTCAGTAAACAATAATTTGCATAAAGTTAGATTGTATAATATTTTTTTAATGGTATAATAAATATTTGCAAAATTCACGTTATCTAAAATAACTTTCAAGAAAAAATTAAGTACTGATTCAATTACTGATGTTTGTAGTGATTATTTATCCTTATGACATGTTCGAAGCAAGCCAACTTAATAATTATTGTAGACATGGCAGCTTACCTCTATAATCATCGCCACAGCCAGGATATCAAATTGAGCAATTCTTTCTTCTCTTCGTGAATATTTTTTACTTCTCTCACTTTCTACAATTCTCCTCCTTAGCACATTCATTGAAGGGCTTTCCGTCAAATCACGACGCATCGATGAAAATGCCAAGCAAAATGTAAAATAATACATTTCCGAAGCAAAACACAATTGAATTCGCTTCGAACTAAGAAAACTTCGAAATAAGTACGCGCTAGCATCAACTCTCTCGCTGGCTCCTCACAGCTGTTTTCCGCATGTTGCAGGGGGAATTGAGTGAGGTTGACATATCTCTCTTTACCAAGCATGCCAAAATCCAGCGAAAAAAAAGACCTATGGACCTCGTAGGCTGTAATGCTTCCATTGCGTAGGGGAATGAAGTTGTGGTTGACTCCTACTGCGGTTCAACTTAGATCGTAACCAAAAGTCCCTAAGCCAATTAAGGAAGTATTATGGGTGATTTACACAAGGTTGGTATGGAAGGGACGAGTTAGCTTGGTCGAATGTCCTGAAGGTGTCTGGCAGATTCGGAGCGGCGCTGCTTCGCGATGCTCCGTCATGAACACATCAGCGCTGCGATTTCGCAACAACTCTCTCTTCGCTGTCATCGTTTATCGCTGCTCCAACATAAACGTACCCTTCTGCACTGCAGCCTGCCTTCCGGGAGAACGATGGAGACGGACAGGGGTTGGGGAAGGCACAGGGAAATGAATGTTTTGGGGTTGCATGTCGTTTTCTTTCCGAGAATGTTACATGAGAAGAAATCCCTTGGCAGGACCTTGCTACAGATTTCATCATTGCATTATGTTTCCAATGTGCGTGCGAATGTGAAAGGTACGTTCGAGTACGTACACCGAATAGTATACCAATGTTGCTATGTGTTAAACATGATCCTCTTCAGAATATAATCTGTGTTCACTCCGTTAGTTGAGTATCTTGATGACAAATTGGAAGCAAATGTTGGTGACGAGTGAACTATCTGAAATAATTTCATGATATTTCAGCGGTAGCTGAATTCAGACACTTTTTACTTACCCGTACACGTACTGAGTAATGTAGTATAAAGCAAAATATGTAATGTTGAAGCAAAACGAGCTGTTTTCTCCACAGAAAAATTGGTTTTGGTATCTTTATACCTTAAAAGTGTTTTTTTTTCTTTCTTCTATACGTAGTAAATTTGCCAGTTACTCTAATGCCTACTCAGAATCCGTATTTTGTGGTTCCATGACAATGAAATATATTTCAGCAAAACGTCCATCTGACCGCTTATGAACTACACGATTTTAATTTTAGAAACGTGAAACCTTTGGGACATTTTCAATTTTTTTCGAAATAAAGATGGCATTATTCTGATTTTCATTCTTAACACTGAAATTTCAAAAATTGGAACCCTTTCAATTTCTTGACTTAGAATTTCATTAGGAAAGATGGAGATTTTTTCTTTAAATACCATTTTTTCTTCACTATTTGTCGTTCAAACTCAAGTATATTTGTGAATATATTTCGCTTAATTATGAGTAAAATATGAGGAATTTTAAAAATAATATTTTCTTTTTCAAATTTTTCTCTAAACCTTTTCTATATTAGAGCTAAATACACTTCCACATTTTCTGTAGAGTTGAATTTTAGAAAATTATCAAGGTGATAGATTTTAATCCTCAATTGACTTTGTTTGCATTCTTGCAATGCAAAAGAAAAGTGTATGAGTAATTCAGATACTCCTTCAATGATTCACTGCTACAATGCGTATTTAAAGCCGCATATGCATAAAAGGTCAGTTTTAATAACATATTTAGTTTTATCAAATTATTAAGTTACATAACTGCAACTTGTTTACAAATAGTACGGTACATCATTTCGGCCTCGCGAGGCAGGGGCTCGGGGCTGATGAGCCCAGACGTGGATACCAAGCTGTCTCCGTGGTCTGGAGGGTATTTTGAATCACTCGGGTCATTACATCTATGACCAAATGACTCACAATCTCATTGCGCTGTGCACAAGCTACAGTGTGTAGCTGTAGTAACTGTAGAACTGACTTCCTACACCCAGAACAATGGTACAAGCACCGAGAAAGCACCACAGGATAACATGGGTGATTAAGTCAAGGTACAGGACTAAAATAGTCCTACGCAGTGTTTACTGCTAGATGGCATCTAAATTTCCGCTAATAATCCACCTACCGGGACTCCTTGTTTTCCGCTAGAAAAAATTGAAATTCCGCTAAAGTTTGAAATGATATATTGTATTTATATATTTTTAATAATTAATATAGTTTATAAAAATATATGTATTATTTGGTGGTAGCGTGGAATTAAAATTGTAGACTTTAAAACATAATACTTTATTCAGTGTGCAAGCAAAAAATAATACATTTTAATAATTTTAAACTCAACATTTATGAATACACGAAAGCTTTTGTTAGTCAGTTTGCAAAACTGTTTTGTTCCGTCGCCCATTATAATTTTTATTTAATAATTTTCCTATTAAAATAAAAATTAACTAACAACAAAAAAATGTCGAACAATTTTTACGTATCAATGAAAAATTTGTCTAAGCTCTGCGGTATTCTTGCTCTCCAGTATCCCAATAAGCTCCTCAATATAATTCAAATACTTTGACAGACGAATTTTTGATAGAGTAAAAATTTTGATAATATGTACAAATGTTAATTCAGCGCTATTGGTATTCGGGCTAAGATCAGTTACATATGCTTGGAAAAAATTTCGATGTTTTTGAGTCATTTTTAAATTTTCTTGAATTTCTCCAAAATTCCTCTATAACTCGACGAAATACCCTACATTTCCGCTTAAACGTATAAAATCCTTAATTAAATCGCTGGTGTGATTGTTACCTTCTAATAATTAAATACGGTAAATTAATTTTGCCAACAAATGTGGTATACAATATCAATATTTTGCAAATAATATAGCAAAGCTCTAAGGATAATCGCTACGCAATACAAACGATCAGAAGCAAAATAATTCTTTGACACAAGACAACACCTCCAATTTAACGCATTAATACATACACATCAACCCCTCAAGCGAAAAATCCGCCCCTCGAGCGAACAATGCGCCCCTTTCCCCTCAGCAACATTCCGCCCCTCGAGCAACATCCGCCCCACGTATGAACCTCCGCCCTCGAGCGAAAAATCCCGCCCCGAGCGAAAAACCGCCCCTCAAGCGAAAAAACACCGCCCCTCGAGCGAAAAATCACCCTCAGCGAAAATCCACCCCTCGAGCGAAAATCCAGCCCCTCGAAGCGAATATTCCGCCCCTCGAGCGGCAAATCCGCAACTCGAGTGAATTAATCCCCCTCAAAAATCCCCCTCCAGCGATAAATCCGCCCTCTAACGAAATTTTAATCGCCCCTTCAGCGAATAATTCGCGCCTCCGGCGAAAAATCCCCTCTCCGGCGAAAAATACACCCAACCGCGATAATCCGCCCACCCATCGATAATCCGCCCCACCGCGAATAATCACCGAAATCTCGTGAATCACGTGGAATCAAGTGAAATCTCGTTAAATCTCGCCGAATCTCGTGAAACCAGATTTCATAGTGGGCTCTAGTGGGCAGATTATTCGCTAGTGGGGCGGATATCTCTGTGGGTGCATTCGCAGAGATTCACGAGATTATCACGAGATTTCACAATTTCACGAGATATACCATCTCGCGAGGATCTCGCGAGATCTCCGAGATTCAGGAGATTTCACGAGATCTCGCGAGATTTCACGAGATTTCACGAAATTCCGCGATCTCGCGACGACTTCGCGACTTCGCGATATTTCCACGAGAAGTTTCACGAATTTAACGAGATTTCACGAGATTTCACGAGATTTCACGAGATTTCACGAGACTCGCGAGATTTCACAGTTTCACGATATATCACGAATCTCGCGAGATCTGCGACATTTCACGAGATTCACGAGATTTCACGAGATCTCGCGAGATCTCGCGAGATTTTCACGAATTGCCCGAGATCTCGCGAGATTTCACGAATTCACAAGACTCGCAGATTTCACGAAATTTCACGATTTCACGAGATTTCACGAGATGTCACGAGATCTCGCAGATTTCACGAGAATCTCGCGAGATCTCGCGAAGATCTCGCGAGAATCTCGCGAATTTCACGAATTTCACGAGATTCGCGAGATTCACGAGATTCCGAGATCTCGCGAGATCTCGCGAATTCACGAGGATTTCACGCGATCTCGCGAGATCCTTCGCAGGATTTCGCGAGATTTCACGAGATTCACGAGATTTCAGAGATTTCCACGAGATTTCACGAGACTTCACGAGATTTCACAAGATTTCAGAGAATTTCACGAGAATATCACGAGATTTCACGAGACTTCACGAGATTTCACGAGTTGCACGAGATCTCGCGAGTTTCACGAGGTTCACGAGATTCAACGAGATTTCACGAGATTTCCACGAATCTCGCGAGATTCCGCGAGGATTCACATTTTCACGAGATTTTTGCGAGATTTCGCAAGATTTCACTAGATTTCACCGAGATCTCGCACATCTCGCAAATTTCACGAAGATTTCACAAGATCTCGCGATGATCTCGCGAGATTATCACCGAATCTCGCGAGATCTCGCGAGGATTTCACGAATTTCACAGACTCGCGAATCTCGCGAGATTTCACGAGGATTTCACGAGAATCTCGCGAGATTTCACGGATTTCACGAGATTTCGCCGAGATCTCGCGAGATTTCGCGAGATTTCACGAGATTTTACCGAGGATTTCACGAGATCTCGCGAGATGTTACACGAGATTTTACGAGATTCACCGAGATCTCGCGAGATTTCACAGATATCACCGAGATCTCGCGAGATTCTCGCGAGATTTCACGAGATTTCACGAGATCTCGCAATTTCACGAGATTTCACGAGATCTCGCCAAAATCTTCGCGATATTTCACGAGATTTCACGAATCTCGCGAGATTTCACGAGATTCACGAGACTCCGCGGATTTCAGAGATTTCACTGATATCTCGCAGATTTCAGGAATTTCACGAGATCTTGCGAGATTTCCACGAATTTCACGAGATTTCACGAGATGTTCATCCGAGAGTTCACGAATTTCACGGAATTTCACGAAGATCTCGCGGATCTCGCGAGGATTTCACGAAATTTCACGAGATTTCACGAGATTTCACGAATTTCACGAGATTTCACGGAATTTTCACGGAATCACGAACCGCGGAATCTCGCGAGATTTCACGAGATCCGCGAGATCTCCGAGATTTCACAGATTTCGCGAGATGTTCGCGAGATCTCAGCGAGATTCACGAGATTTCACGAGATTTCACGGATTCACGAGAATCTCGCCGAGATCTCGCGAGATTTCACGAATTTACGAGACCTCGCGAGATTCACGAGATATCACGAGATTCACGAAGAATGCGACCGAGATTTTCACGAGATTTCACGCAGATTTCACGAGGATTTCACGAGATTTCACGAGATTTGACGAGATTTCACGAGATTTCACAGAAGATTTCACAGAGATCTCGCGAGATTTGCACGAGATCTCGGGAGATTTCACGAGATTTCACGAGATTTCAGGAGATCTCGACATTTCACGACATTTTAGAGCATTTCACGAGGATCTCGCGAGATTGGTCCGAATTTTTACGAGATTTCACGAATATCGCAATTTCAAGATCTCGGAGTTCACGAGATTTCACGAGATTTCACGAGATTTCACGAGATCGTCGCGAGATTTCACCGAGATTTTACGAGATTTCAACGAGATCTCGCGAGATTTCACGAGATTGTTACGAGATTTCACGAGATCTCCGAGATTCACGAGAAATTGTCACGAGATTTCAGAGATTCGCGAGATTTTACGAGAGGTTTTACGAATCTCGCGACGATCTCGCGAGATATTCACGAGGATTTCACGAGATTCACGAGATTCTCGCAACATCTCGCGAGATTTCACGAGATTTTACGAATTTCACGAGATTCAAGAGATTTCACGAGATATTGCACGAGATCTCGCGCAGATCTCGCAAAGTTCACGAGATTTCACGAGATCTCGCGAGATCTCGCGAGATTATCACGGATTTCACGAGATTCGTCGCCGATAGATCTCGCGAGATGTTTCACGAGATTTCACGAGAATTTCACGAGATCTCGCGAATATCTCGCGAGATTCACGAGATTTCACGAGACCTCGCCGATTATTTCACGAGATTTCACAGATTCACGAGATTTCACGAAGATTTGACGAGATTTGACGAGATTTCACGAGATTTCACAGAGATTTCACGAGATTCTCGCAGATTTCACGAGAACTCTCGGGAATTTCACGAATCTCGCGAGATTTCACGAGATGTTCACGAGATTTTACGAGATTTCACGAGATCTCGCGGATTTCCACAGATTTCACAGAATATTCGCGAGATCTCGCGAGATCTCGCGAAGATTCACGAGATTTCACGAGACCTCACGAGATTTCACCGAGATTCACGAGATTTCACGCCAGATTTCCGGATTTCACGAAGATTTCACGGAGATTTCACGCAGATCTCGCGAGAATTCACCGGTTGATTTCACGAGATTTCCCGAGATCTCGCAGATCTCGCGAGATTTCACGAGATCTCGCGAGATCTCGCGAGATTCACGACATTCACATTGATTTCACGAGATCTCCGAGATCTCGCGATATTTACGAGATCTCACGAGAATTTCACGAATTTCACGAGATTTCACGAGATTCACAGATTTCACGAGATTTCACGAGATATTCACGAGGGATCTCGCCCGAATTTCACGAGATTCTGCGAGATTTCGAGATATCACCGAGATCTGCGAGGAATCTCGCAGAATTTCACGAGATTTGACGAGATTTCACGAGATCTCGCGAGATCTCGCGCGATTTCACGAGATTCACGAGATTCACAGATTTCCACGAGATCTCGCGAGAGTTTCAGCGAGATTTCACGAGAACGTCGCAGAATTCTCGCGCGATTTCACGAGATTTTCACGAGGATCTCGCGAGATCTCGCGAATTTCACGAGATTTCACGAAAATCTCGCAGATCTCCGCGAGATTTTCACGAGATTTCACGAGATTCACGAGATTTCACAAGATCTCGCGGATTTCACGAGATTTCACAAGGATCTCGCGAGATTTCACGAGATTTTTACGAGATTTTCAAGATCTCGCGAGATTCTCACGAGATTTTACGAGATTTCACGAGAATCTCGCGAGATTTCACGAGATTTCACCGAGATCTCGCGAGAGTTTCGCGAGATTTCACGAATTTCACGAGATCTCGCGACGATCTCGGAAGAATTTCACCATATTCACGAGATCTCGCAAATCTCGCGAAATTTACACGAAGAATTTCACCGAGATCTCCGCGAGAATTCACGAGATCTTCACGAATCTCGCAGATTTCAGGGAGATTTCACGGGATCTTGCGAGATTTCACAAGATTTCACGATGATTTCACGAATTTCACGAGATTTCACAAGATTTCACGAATTTCGACGAGATTTCACGGAAATTTCACGAGATCTCGCGACGTTTCCACGAGGATTTCACGGAATTTCACGAGATCTCGCGGAAATCTCTCTC
>BOPP01000222.1:1455573-1512261 GCA_017312745.1 Gryllus bimaculatus | reverse complement strand
TTTCACGAGATTTCACGAGATTTCACGAGATCTCGCGAGATTTCAAGAGATTTCACGAGATTTCAGGAGATCTCGCGAGATCTCGCGAGATGTCACGAGATTTCACGAGATTTAACGAGATCTCGCGAGATTTCACGAGATTTCACGAGATTTTACGAGATTTCACGAGATTTTACGAGATTTCACGAGATATCGTGAGATTTCACGAGATTTCACGAGACTTCACGAGATTTCACGAGATATCAGGAGATTTCACGAGATCTCGCGAGATTTCACGAGATTTTATGGGATCTCGCGTGATTTCACGAGATTTAACGGGATTTCACGAGATTTAACGAGATCTCGCAAGATTTCACGAGATCTCGTCAGATTTCACGAGATCTCGCGCGTTTTAACGAGATCTCGCGAGATATCACGAGATTTCACGAGATTTCGCGAGATCTCGCGAGATTTTACGAGATATCGCGAGATTTCGCGAGATAAACGAGATTTCACGAGATCTCGCGAGATTTCACGAGTTCCTTGAATAAATAATATAAGATTTTGACTACGTCCATCACTAACCCTTTTTTTAACCTAAAGAATAGTTGAAAATGGTGCAGGAACAGGATGAACAATTTACCCACTCCATCAACAGGAATTGCTCACGCAGGAGCATCCGTTGATCTAGCTATCTTCTCATTACATTTAGCAGGAATTTCCTCAATTTTAGGAGCTGTAAATTTTATTAGTACTATAATTAACATACGACCACCAGGAATATCATTAGATCAAACACCATTATTTGTTTGAGCAGTCGGAATTACAGCCCTTTTATTACTATTATCATTACCAGTTTTAGCTGGTGCTATTACCATATTATTAACAGATCGAAATTTAATACATCATTTTTTGATCCCGCAGGAGGAGGAGATCCAATCTTATATCAACATTTATTTTGATTTTTCGGACACCCTGAGGTTTATATTCTTATTTTACCAGGATTCGGTATAATTTCTCATATTATTAGCCAAGAAAGAGGAAAAAAGGAAGCCTTTGGTACACTAGGTATAATTTACGCAATATTAGCCATTGGTTTATTAGGATTTGTTGTATGAGCACATCATATTTATATCTACTGTTGGAATAGATGTTGATACCCGAGCATATTTCACTTCATGGATCTCAATTATCCTTTAATCCTTCACTATTATGATCACTAGGCTTCGCCTAAATTTGGCTTTATGTGGTATACCTTTTTTATCTGGTTTATATTCAAAGGATTTAATTTTAGAGTTAAGATTAATAAGAAATTTTAATTTATTAATTTTTTTGTTATTTTTTCTTTCTACTGGATAAACTGTTTGTTATACTTTTCGATTGCTTTATTATGTAATGGTGGGTGAATTTAATTTTAAAAGATTGCATTGTTTGGGTGATGAAAGTTATGGATTTATTGGTCCTATATTTATATTAGTATTAATATCTGTAGTTGGTGGTTCATTATTATCTTGTTTAATATTTAATACTCCTAATTTAATTTGTTTACCATTTTATGTGTGGATTTTGGCGTTGGTTGTTAGTTTTATTGATGATTGAATTGGTTTTGAATTATCAATATTGACAAATTATTGCAGATTTAGTTTTAAAAATTATTATTTTGTTGGATTTTTAGGGTCAATGTGATTTATACATTATATATCAACTTATATATTTAGATCATATCCTTTATATTCGGGTTTAAATATTGCTCGTGTAGTTGATCATGGTTGAAGAGAGGAATTTGGAGGTCAAGGGTTTTTTATATTTTTATATAAGATAAGAGTATTAAATCAATGGTATCAGTTTAATTATTTTAAGTATTATTTGTTGAGGTTTATGGTTTTAATATTTATTTTTATTATTATTTTAATTTGTAGAGATAATTATATTTTTTAACTTAAATAGCTTATATGTAGGGTATAACATTGAGGATGTTATGGAGATAATTAATCTTTAGGTGGTTTATAATTAATTGAAACCAAAAAGAAGTATATTATTGTTAATAATATCATTGAATTATATATATTGCAATTAAGGAAATAAGTTGTACAAAAGTGAGCTGCTAGCTTTTCTTTTTAGCGGTTAAATTCCGTTGTTATTTCTAGTTTATATAGTTTATAATAAAACGGTTAATTTTTATTATACAGAAAATGTTTAAATATTTATAAATAATTAAGGATTAAATAATCTTTCTTTCAGATCGAAACTGAATGCATAATTGTTTCCTAATTGAGATTAATTGAATAATCAATACTTTTTGAATGCAACCCAAATGTTATATTTAACTATAATCCCTATTCCGCTCATTGTAAAGCACCTTGGTTTCATTCATGATATAATCCTATTAGTAGAATAGTAATGAAGAATATTAATGTAAATAATCATTGTAATGGATTTGATGAAAGTTGAATAATTACTGTAGGTGTAATCAAGGCGATTTCTACGTCAAAGATTAAGACAACAATTGCGATTAAGAAGAATCGTAGTGAAAATGGTAAGCGTGCTGATCTTTTTGGATCAAATCCACATTCAAATGGTGAGATTTTTTCTCGATCTAATATGTTTTTTTTTGATAAAATTATTGATAATGACATTAAAATGATTGTGAGAATTAAGGTAAATATAATAATGATTGAGGTAATTAAAATTACTTATTTTGATAGTCAATCATTTTAATTGGAAGTTAAATATACTAAATATGCTAAATAAGTTAACTACCTCATCAATAGATTGAAATATATAGGAATAATCATACAATATCTACAAAGTGTCAATATCATGCTGCTGCTTCAAATCCAAAGTGGTGATTAGATGAAAAATGAAATATATGTCGTATTAAGCATACTGAAAGAAATGTTGTTCCAATAATAACATGGAGTCCATGGAATCCTGTTGCTATAAAGAATGATGATCCATAAACAGAATCTGCAATGGTAAATGGTGCTTCAATATATTCATATGCTTGAAGAATGGTGAAATAAATTCCTAAAATAATTGTTAATAGTAATCCTTGTGTAGTTTGTCTAAAGTTATTTTCCATTAGGCTGTGATGAGCTCATGAAAATGTAACTCCTGATGCTAGTACAATAGCTGTATTTAGAAGGGGGATTTGTATAGAATAAAATGGTGTAATTCCTATAGGTGGTCAAATTATACCTAAGTTGACGCTGGGAGCTAAACTTCTATGAAAAAATGCTCAGAAGAATGAAATAAAGAAAAATACTTCTGATACAATAAATAGAATTATTCCTCAACGTAATCCTAGGTTAACAACAGATTAATGTATACCTTGATATGTTTCTTCTCGTGTAATATCTCGTCATCATTGAATTATGGTTAATAAGGTGATTAGAGTCCGCTAAGACGAGGAAAAACCGCTAAGTCGAGGGGAAAACCGCTAAGTCGAGGGGAAAACCGCTAAGTCGAGGGGAAAACCGCTAAGTCGAGGGAGAAACCGCTAAGTCGAGGGAGAAACCGCTAAGTCGAGGGAGAAACCGCTAAGTGGAGGGAGAAACCGCTAAGTCGAGGGAGAAACCGCTAAGTCGAGGGAGAAACCGCTAAGTCGAGGGAGAAACTGCTAAGTCGAGCGAAAAATCCGCTACGTCGAGCGAAAAACCGCTAACCCTAGCGGAAAACCGCTAACGGTAGCGAAAGATACGGTTACTTTAGCGAAAATCCGCTAATGTGCTTTTGCAAGTTTAGGGAGAGCGAATGTGCTCTTCTCTGTAATGTTCTAAGTTGCGGTAGGAGCGGTAGGTTCGAACCGCAAAAGGGGTCGGAAGATTAAGAATGGTATAGTTATTGTGGTTTTGGTCAACACACCCTGTATTATTAATTTTTTGAACTAGCATATGCAGTAAACTGGACGAAGTGGCCAAGGGCGTATGCACTGACTTCGCATTCGGGAGGCCGAGATTTAATTCCCGTGCCCATCATCCTGCCCGGGTTTTTCGTGGCTTCTCTACTTCATCCAGGCGAATGCTGGGATGGTTCTTGAAGTTCACAGCCGCAAAACCGGCGTCGCTAGCCGAATTCGTTAACTACGTGAAGTCACGAGGGGTTAAGCGAATTCGAGACATCACGAGTTGCTGGCTGGGTGACCAACTAGAAAACCCGAGATCCAACGGTGCTGAGGCCCATTGCCCTTTACGGGAGTATTATGCAAAAACAAATATACAGTTATCGTGCAATCAGTTACGTTAAAAGTCGCTACTCGACTGCAGAACAGTCGCACATCATTGGGGAGGATCAACGATGGACTCCAGCGCACTTTCATTTTTTATTTTTTGTTTAGGAGAGGAGGTAATGTTTCTCAAAAGCGGTCACAACTTCTACTACAGTACACCCTCATTAACACGAATTCCAAGGGACCGAAATAACAGGAGTTTGTGATATAAAACTACTTCGTGTTATCTGATTATTAGAAATGACCATATTACCATAATCCCTTGCCGACGTTCTGCTCGTGTTCTGCTCGTGTAAAATGTTCATAATTTACGAGTATGTCTTTGTCATGCTTCAAGAGCTGAAAAAAATGTTAACACAAAGCGGTTGTAATAATTTGCTAAATACATTTAGCAATACTTCTTAAATATGTGCAATTTTCCTTCAATTATATTTCAATTTATTCCAGAGTTCGGTGTTGCTCCCTCCCATTGATGTTGTCCGAGAGCCAAATGGCATTGGTAGGTGAATGTCAAGGATTATATCGGGCATCCACTTGGAATTGATGTACTTGGGAGAGGATCAAGATAAGACACATAATTAATTGGATTGTTGGTGAATTATTTATCAAAATAAGACACATAAGCCAAAATAAGTCTCTCATTATTTATAAATGTTCATATTTCTCTTTTTTATTGTTACGTAAGGTCGCATCAACTTATAGGCCATAAGTGGCAACTTATAGGCCACCATTGCTATGGTAACGGTATGGTAACTGTGAGGATGGCACGATATGATGATAGGGGGTGAAAGGACGAACACGATACAACCATGCCCGAGGCGGGACTGGAACCCGAGATCCTTCGGTCCGAGATCACTACGGCACTACTGCCGTAGCGACCTCAGCCACCGGATCGGCGTTCATATCTCTGTTTTGGTTGAAAAGTGGCTTATCCTAGAACTACCTCAAGCCTTTCCTACATGAATAAGAGTTATGTAGTATCAAGATAAGCGTCACTTTCACCAAATCCGAGATATGAACAGTTTTTAAAATTGTGAGACGCTCGCTGTGTCTCAGGTGGCTTATCTTATTTCTTCCCCAAACCCATTTCACAGGCGGAAACGCCGGAGACGGCCAGCTTCAGCACGCGACCTCAAAAATGTTCATCCACACGTGGGCGACAAAGGACCTCCGCCTACGAAAATGTGTGACCTCGGGCGCGTTTCCGGCACCACCAGATTTTGCTCGTGAGATATGTTTCGTTCCTTCTGCAGATGCTTTCGTACAATTAGAAGATTGTAACGGAACGAATTTCGAAAGGAATTTCGCAGAGTTGCGGGTAGATATTTGTTTGGGGTTACACATTACTTTCACCGTACTTTGTGAAATCACTTCCACTTCGAGTAGCTTCATCATAGGAAATACCACGAGTGGTTTGGTAATTGTCGATATATCCCCGACCCCGAGGGGATCTCTGAGAAATTCCACAGCACGAGAGGTATTTAATATAACTATTCCACTCGTGAAATTAAAACCAATAGTGTTTAAATATACGTACAAAATGCACCAAACAGGGCGGTGTATCTCAAAAGGTTAATCGCCTTTTCTATCCGATTTTTCTTACCGCTTCTACCTACTGCTCAATCATAAACTGCGACTCATTTACCTTAAGAGGTAATATACATAGATCACTGCGTCGATGTCTAATAAACAGCATATGTACTACAACATAACCTCTGATTTTAACATACATTTTCAGTTATTTTCAATATTTGGCACATTTTGTAACTGTTGGGCATAATTTCACTCATGGAATAGTCATATTAAATACCACTCGTGCTTTGAAAATTTTCAGACAAATACTTCGGGAATTTATCTTCGAATTTCCAAAGCACTCGTGGTGTTACCTACGACTATTTCACGAGTGAAAGTCTGTCCAACAGAGTTCAAAAATGCACCAAACATTAAAAACGTTTAAATCAACGAGGTTACGTTGTAATACATAGTTTATTGGACACAGACCTAACGATCGATGTATACCGCCTCCTAACATACCTGAGTCACAGTTTATGATTGGCCAGAAGGGAGAACTGGTAAGAAACTACGGATTGGAAAAGCGATAAACTTTTTGAGATACACCGCCCTAATTGGGGCATTTGGAATGTATATTTAAACACTATTGGTGTTAATTTCACGAGTGGAATAGTCTAAGTAGTCAACCTTTATATGAAAATATTTTATGGGAACATTAGAGTAGTATAATTTGTAATGAACTTATTTTTATATCTACTTTTTTTAACGCTCTTGCATTTAAAATCGCAAATATTCCCGCGTACTTCGAAAAATCTCGATATAAAAGAATGCTCTTTCATGGTTTGAAAGCGTCTTTGTTTCCTGAAAACTCTGCGGATCATCGGGGAATTGACTCACCCACACGAATTTTTTGGTTTCCTCTAAGAGAAAGTTAGTTGATGCTATTTGAAGTGAACCTGAGATTTCAGTTGATGATACTCCTCTCAGAAACTTATTTTATAGCGTTATGTAGTTTGAATAGCTTGTGGACAGTTGTTTTTCACAATGTATCTATTTATAGTCTCAAGTAAACCATGTCACAATACTTGGCATCATCATGATTAAAGTGCTTAATAACAATTATTTCCTTAAAAGATGTATTTTATAATTCAATAGATATTCTAACCTATTGTCGAAATTGGATCTCCAAAAAACATGACAACAAAGAAGTACAGTTACTGAACGTTACAGATTCCTATGAGGAACAGTTAATTATATCAATTTCAATTTCATTTTAGTCTTCACCTCTAAATGATCGCAAATTAGTAATATTGTTTTTTTTTATAATTTTAAAACTTGTGAAGACCTTTGACAACATTTCTTGAAGTTTGTTATTAATGTACGTTCCAATTCAATCTGATTAAAAGATGTGAATCAATATATTATGGTACTTTATTAAATAAGAAACATTAAGATAAATAGTATACACCACAATTACAGAGAATGTTTTACGCCAACAGCGAAGTCCTGATTTAACGTTTCATGAGTATCATGACTAACTCGCATAGCTTTCTAATAAGATCGAAAAATAATTTATAATCTATTAACATAATCGTTTTAAACTATGGATGGACTACGAATAAATTGGGGAAATTGTAAACACCTGTATTTTCAGCAAGTCTCGTCTGGCGTTCACACGTAGAGCGACACTCGCGCGCCCTTGGGACACAGCGGCGAACTAATTGCTGTTGACATCCAGCAGTTCCTTTTCACCGACATGCATGCTAGATGCTATCGCATGAATCTGATGGAATGATGGTCTCCCCGAGTCGATTAAAAGCCCACAATCTTCTCTGGCACACGTTTCGTTGCTCTTCTAAATCCTAATCCCTTTTACGGCGTTCAATTGGTTTAAAAATAAACAAGCGTTCTTGATAACATTTCGTAACTATAAAAATATTTTCTTCCGTATAATACAAACTATTTGTGCCAGCAAACAAGGCACAAATATAAATTGATAGTATTGTCGATGAAATAACAAAACCTACGTAGATAAGTCACAATCTCAAGAATTATCGCCAAGAAATGTAGAATGTCCTTGCATTGACCGACTGTCGGTTTAAAAGAAAATATTTATGAAAATAATGGTTTTTTGGAAAATTGTAATAGATGATAAAATAATAAGAGTTTAAATAGTCTTGTCACAAAAGTAGTTTTGAAGAACAACATACACTTTGTATTTCCTTTAAAAAATAAATGTACATTTTAAAGGGGATCTGTAAGTACGTTAATTATTTCTCGTATTTCCTCTATTTTCTACTAATACAAACGCTACCAAAAGCACTCCGTTACCTATTAAATGGGAGGAAGACTGTACATTTTTATGTGTGTTACATTGGAAAGCATACAGAATTATTACGTGTTTCGAAAAATGTAACGTATATACATTTACTTACATAACAGAAGCCATTCCAAATAGGGAAAGATCATTTTAACACTCACCTGAAAAACAAGAAAAGAAGTCATGAATAGCACATACAAATTAATGAAATTTAAGTTGTACGTTATGCAATGTTTAACTAACACTTCTAAATGTAGAATGAAAGTAGTAAATTCTAATTTTTGTGTAGTTTTTGTATAACATCAATTTAAGCATTTTAATAGCTTTAAGCATCGATTTAAATACCGAAAATTCTTTAGATGATCACCTAAATTCTCAATCTTTTGTCTTCTTTTATCAAGTGCGACTAGTTTCCTGTTCCATCTCACCATCAAGTCGCAATCGCAGCAGTCTTAAAATATATTTTTCTGGCTGTACGCCATGGGTCGTTGTACTATAAGTAGGAGAAATATTTTGCTTTTAAATTGCTCTCTAAGTTAGGACAAGCTATGCATAGATGTGAGTTGCTCTCACAACTATTGATTGAACTATAAGTTCGAATCTTGAAACTCTGATTCTATGTGAGTAACGCATTTTCAAAATGTATCGTTGCTATTCTTATATAAAGACAATTGTGTGAAATTTAATGTCATAAATAAACTTTCTTCGTAAAATACGTACCCTATATTGATAATATTAAGTAAATGAACAAAAAATTTATCTTTAGAAAGATTAATGTCTCAAATATGAATATAACAAAAAACACAACAGATTTGTGAAATTAATAAAAGTTCAATTAAATATATTTCAAAAAGCTACAGAAAAAATTATTATGTATTTCAAGTTTTAAAGAGTCAATAAATTCTGGCATTGAGTTTCAATATCCTTTCTTAAATTTTGCGTCAAAAATAATATCATCGTATTTCTTCATATATTAATCAGCTAGTTTGCCGCATTCTGTGAAATTTGTCCCATCCATTGCAGTTATAAGCGCGGCACTATCGGTAACAGTTGGCTGCACTGATGGATGAGAAAGCGACCGGACGTGAAACACCTACGATTGTTTTAATGCGACCATGGCTGCTGCAAAAAGCAGCAGTTAAGGAGATAATTATCTTCTACGGGTGACAGCCGCTCGCCACGGAGACAGCAACTTCTGCGGCGGTCACAAGAGAGGCGACGGTCCAGTAGAAACGGCGCTTGTAGGGGACAGTGACTTTGACTGTGGTGGCGACTATGGCGGTGGCGAAAATGATGGATGGATCAGTCGCTGTGACAGTATCAGAGACGTGACATGGCAATCAGTGGCGGTAATGTTTTGAGTGAGAGCGATTGACGACGTCAATGATTGTGACCGAAGCTTAGCAACGATGAAAATGACAGTCACAATGATTGTGTCGGAGACGGCAACAAGACAGTGGCCGATGACGTCAGTGACTCTTGTGAAATTTTTTTTTATTATTTATTTACCGTTTGGCGTGAATTTCAAAGCGGTAGTGCAATAGCCGTAATTCGTAGAAGCGAGATCGCACATTCAGCCATGGTGACTTTTCGGAAAGACATTCGCGAAAGACGAAACAGTTATGAAGATAGTGATGAAGAAGAGTAATGAGCATGAAGAAGAAGAGGCTAGGAAAAGAAAAGGGAGACAGGAAAAACGCTAGTATCCAGGGGAAACTTGCTGGGAACCCGCTTTAGCCAACTCTACCGAATTCTATAAATTCTGCGGTAGAAGGCGGGCAAACTGGCCGCTCCTTCACCGGCCCCCAATACTGTAAGGGGTATCGCCAATGACAGCAACAGCCACTTGCGTGAGGGGCGGCGGCGACCGAGGCAGTGGCGACGGCAGCCGCTGCGGGGACAGCTGTCCTGGGGCCGTGTGACGGCTTGGGCGGCGTGGGTCGCGGTCGCCCGGCGGAGCTGAGTGGATTAATCGCGAGTAACGGCGGCGCGGGCGACTTCATTCTGCGCTTGAGTCATTGCCGGAACCATTCAAGTGCCCCCGACTCCCACAGCTTCATAGATTCCGCAGCGAAGTGCTAGAGAGTCCCGTGGTTATGATGTTGTCGACGTACATCTTCAACACTATTCAGGTTTTAAATACTTAATTTTATTTATCGAACATCAACAGAATCGTAAACAGTTAAAACTGTACGTGACTACTGTGGGCAATCCATACACGTTTTCTTCAGATCTGGAATCTATGCCCCAACTCGTATTGAATTATGAACACAGGTAACAATCAGCAGTGTTATCAAGAATTGATCATAAAACAATTATTCCTGTATAATAAATTGTAAATTAATAAATCCACATCAACTACAGATTTTGACTAATTGTCCTTATTGTTCCCTTCGTGACGGAATCGACTTACTGCTGCGAGAACGTGGTGAACGATTATTTGAATAACTATACGCCGTCATTGACACATTTATTCTACATTTTCCTCTAGCTAATGACTGTATCACGACAATTTCATTATTAATCAATATGTCAGACATTTCAATCAAGTTATTTATTGAGCTGGATAACACGTTGAAAGTAATTAAATTCTTTGTAATACAGTGATTATATGAAATATTACCTAGGATGGATCATATTTCACTCAACTTTCAAATTGTATAAAACTATACGATCAATTGCCACCTTTGACGTCGCATAGTCAGTTAACCTGAGACGATATACCATTTCAGTCAAAACTGAATCAATCAAACCCGGTTTTTCTAATTAGTCGTTATAACCACTTTTAATTATAAAAATTTGTCGGTGTTTTGGATGAACAGTTAAACCTTAATGGCACTTTTGGACCATTCAATTTCGAGCTATTCTGGTTCCATTGCATTCTAAACCTCAACTATCACAAATTCTTAGTTTTGACGTTGTACGTACCTCGGAGCCGATTTTCTTCCGACCGATTTCGCCGAGCTTCTCAGCAGACAATCCAGCGTCTTACAAGCACCTTCATAAGCCCCCTCTCACTCCCTGTTCCGCCCTTGGTGGCGCGCGGGCCCTGCCTATATTTAGCGCGATTCGCTGGCCGGTCGAGGCGCACCTCGCTGTCTCGCTCACGGCCGTGTTGAGACCGGGAGGCATGCAGTCTGCGTCGCTTCTCTTGCTCCCTTTAAGGCTTTCTGCAGGCCACGTGCAGTTCATGTTTGGTTCAAAGTCGACAATAGTTTTTTTTATATATGGGATGGCATTTTATGCAATTGTTTTTGCACAGCGTTTATATAATAGTACACTTATTATCATATGTTCGTTGTAATATTTTCATAATAAACCGGCTGAGATCCAGGCGAGCAATATTATGTAAAAGACCAAATTTTGGGATCATTTTTAATAATTTTCAAAAACTAGAGCTTTTCTTATTCTAGTTTCACGCTATTAATAGCAAACGTGTTTAATTCACAAAACTGAGTTCTTTATTAACTACCATATAGCTTTTAATATGATATGAAAGCTTCCGACACCATTATTATTATTATTATTATTATTATTATTAAATAAGTATCTTATGCCAATACGTCAAACTGGCGATGATTAGTAGATATCATAAATAATACGATGATTCACGACAGTATAATTAAAATGTTATTCATGGAAAGTAATATTTTAATTGTCATGACCTAGAACTCTTACTCAAAATAGTATATTAATCTTGTTAAGATTTACTTTTTTGCATAATTTTAATTTGTTTCAGACCCAATGAAGGCTCTATAAAGTGCCGGAAAGTTGGCTTCAAAAGTTAAATTTGTTTATTCCTGTGCTCTACTCAAGAACACTCCTAGCATATTTAGCGCAAGAGCAAGAGAAAAAAGCTTCGGAAACCTACGTTGCTCCTACTTGGTAGAGCACTTCTAAGTTAAAATATCCGTTTGAGATTGTCCAACGACAGAAAAGTGTGTGTAATATCAACTGCAGAACGACCAGAGATGGGGACATTCACCCTCAACAATGTTCAATAAGCTTGTTCAAACAACAAAAATTACTTCACAGGTTTTCGGCATATTAAAATTACAGATTCATACACACTGGGGAAAAAAGTTGCATTGTACTAAATTATTGCATTTAATTGTGGAAAAGAAAGAATTGTATCTCAAATGCATACTCACCGTGTACACACGAAGACTCTTATAAATAATTTATTATACCAACAATAATTTAAATTACCAACTGAAGAAAAATAGAAAATAATATTATGGAGATATAGTGGGAGCAAACAGTAATAATATTAAAAGCTACTGCGTGGAGTATCGTGCATTTGATTGTACCCAATATTTTACAGCCAGAAGGAAAATTATGAAAAAAGAACTTCACTTAAATATTACGGAGCTTATTTTGTACTTTGGGCCATTTTAAAACAAAATGTATGAGTATTTGCTGAATAACTAATCAAAACGCATTCTTTCCACTCGTAGAAAAAATGAGTTTCATATGAAATCGTGTAGTTTTTAATACGTTGCACACGCCCCCGCTTTCAGAGTTTTTCAAAACGCATTTAATTTAATGTGTTAAATGCGTTTTGAAGAAATCTGGAAGCAGGAACGTGAGGAGTGTATTAAAAAGTACACTATTTCATATCAAACCTAAGTTTTTGCACCAGTGGACCACATGCGTTTTTATTAGTAGCTCCTCATTTAATGAATTGCCCGCTGAACTTTTACGCTGAACTTTTACGCTGAACATTTATTTCAATGGAAATTCCTATCGTTGGACCTCATAGCGTTTGGCGAGTGGCTAGTTCGCACTGACCCAACACAAACCGTCAGAGGCCGCCCATCCCGCATGGGCGGCGAAGCGGCACTTGGCACTTCGCCATCTCTCTTTCTGCCCAATCGCTCCACGCCCGGCGCCGTCCCGGCGCCGGACCTCTGCCCAGCCCTCCCCGGAGCCCCCCCCCGGAGGCCCCCCCGGGGGAGGGGGAACAGGTAGATGTCACTCCGCACGAGAATATTCGAGAGTAAACTGAAGGAGGCCTTTGGAAGAAACCGAGCGAAGATTTGAGGATTTTAGGAAGTACAGAAACGCAATTTTCGAAAATTAGAATGTTAATAAAAAAATCATATTATTGAGGTGTGAAAGACCTTGATATAATTTAATGGTACAATTTTATGGTATTGGAAAACGTTGTAGTTTCCTTGACAAAATTTACTGGGCTGAAGAAGAATCCAAAAGGAATTCGCGATTGTGTGCTTCTGGCTAATACCTTCCAGATCAATCTCAATAAATACATACATAAAAAATATATAAATAGGAAATAAATAGAAAAGTAAATACATAAATAAATAATTTTGAACAACAAATGAAAAGTTACTTCGTTTAGCTTTTCCAACATGAATCGTATCATAAACGGATCACACGTTTGAAAATATTATTTGATTTTTTGTGATAGGATTTTGAACTCTAGCCCTGCCTAAAGTATATCTCAGCTTCTCAAAATGGTTTCTTCACACTGTAGACAGGAAGGGTATTGTAAATTTTAATTCCACCTCCTCACTCCATTAGGATGCACAAATCTCTACATTTCTAATTTCCAATGCGCTATGTCCGTGATTTTGTTAGATACCCAGGAACTCTGCAAAATCCAAAAACAATGAATAGTCGAAATGCAAATATTTTGAGTTATTCTGATTGCTCTTATACTGCGACTACTGACTGAATTCTCACAGTTGGTGCGTCGCTGCTTATGACACAGCTAACATCAAACCACAGCAAAGCTCAAACAAAGGCCGTCTATCATTTAATATTTGCTATTTACGTGTTACATTACAGAGCTGGAACATTATTGATATTCCTAGTAGGTAAATAATTGTCGTAATACTTTGTTATGTCATGTATTCATGAAGACAGGTTTTGTTAAAATATTTAATTCCTTGCTGTATTACACGAAAGCATTTCATTTGTTGTTATTAAGTAGTGTGCCTGACACTTTTTTGAAAACAATTTTATGTGATTTTGTTCAGCATTTTTACTGTTGCATGTCATTAATATTAAATGTATTCAGAGTAATGTTTGAGGACCACCCCAAGGGCTTCGAAATTATCGACTAAAGTTGAATGATATCCTAACAACACAAGTACAATGGAAATAGCAGAAGAAAAGTTTGGGAAAAATTAATGTTATTTTGAGTTAAAATAAAAAAAATAATAAAAAGTACTTACTAGCAATTCAAAATTTGATATTCTATCGAACACGATAAAAAAGTTTTGCTCTAGAGCGTGCAAATTTAAAGCGTATTTGAATGTAACTTTATTACAAATTAATTTATTAAATTTACGAGGAGAAACTAGAAGCAATGAAATGAACTAAGAAAAATTATTTTTTAAAAAATTGTATTATTATATGAATATAATATGCATATGAATATGTTAGTGCAAATCTCACCCTTTGTGAGCGTTTCTGAAAATGCGAAATGTTGAGTTAGTTTTGACAGAAAACAGTAGTGTTTTCGAGAAGCTTTATATGAAAGCACATGTTTTTCATAATTATATGAACAAATTGCCCCTAATGTAAACATTAACGACGTGAGAGACAAGTCAAATAAATTACATTTTTGTAGATTTTGAAAGAAAAGAATAAATAAATATGGCTTTTATGTCATCTCATAGAGTGCATTTAGCACAATGCCTACCAAAAGTTTAAAGAAAAAAATTGGAGCCGTTTTTTGAGAAAATTTTTAAAAACTTGTAAATTGCAAATATAGCTCGTAATATTGCGAGAAAACTACCAAAATATTCCAAAAATGTACATGACTTTAATAAATGAACTTACTATGGAGAACAGTGTTTTGAAGCAAAAATATCTATCTTTAATTTTGTAGTTGTAGGAAAACCCCGAAAACAATTCAAACTTTTAAAATTTTGAAAATGTCCCTGGGGCTTCATGTAAAGTACCCCCAAAAACTAATAAAATTTTCAAAATCGCAGAGCTTTGGCTCAGGCCAAATAGAGAGGGGCTGTGCATGGTTTAGACGCTAGTGTTCTTCATATACACCAGACGGACAGACGGAGGAACGCACGGAGGGACGGACGGGTAGACGAACTGACGGATGTTTAAAAAAACACTTTTTCGGTATCATTCTCTTTCCCTTTATGCCTCGTACTGTAGAGCATAATATAAATGTTTATTCTATTACACGCCTATTATTATCTCTCTCTGTATCCCATTCTCGGTCATTTCGATTGATCGCCCTTCTGTTCACGGTTATACGATCGTACCACTTTCGCAGTCAGCACTTCAGAAAATTACACGTTACTATGACACTTTGAACAATAGCAAGACTATTAATTACCTGAATGAGGGTTAATATTATGTCACTCCGTCCTTCTCCAAAGTGTCGTCATTTTCTCATCAAATTAAACCTACGGTAAACGTTCCAGGGAATGTCTGTTGTGGGTTACTCAGAGCGTCTTCCTCGAAGAAAAACCTCCAAAGCTCTGAGAGTCCTAATGGCAGTCATGTTACGTGAACTGCTGTGGATAAACATAGTTAGACGTCAAACAGAAATTACGTAAAGAGTTAAGGTCCTATATATTTGCACATCACGAATTACGTCATAATTATTTTCGTGGTTATCACGAATGTGTATTGTAGATGCCTTTGATGATTGAAATACAAGTGATGTATTTAAATAATCGTATTGCTGTTAAATGAAAGCTGGAAATTAAATAAAATAAATTATCTGTTACTGTTAGATATAAATACATCAATATCTAAAATATCGCATCATATTTTCAAGACGGGTTATTAATGGTAGATTGAAAACTGACCAAACAAGTCATCTCTTGAATTTGATTTAAAATATACCTTATAATTATTTTTATTGGATGAACATGAAGTATTGTAAGTAGTAAATTGTATTGTTTTTAAAACTTGAGTTTCAAAAACCAAAAATTGCCATGTTTTAGACTTTTTTGAAAAATGTCGTCATGGCATTTTGCAGATAATGTCTTTCAACTTTCTCTTAGTGTCCAAAGTTCCTTTCCCCTCTGTACGTAATTCAGGGTTCCAACGTATACATAATTTGAAGAAATGCATTGTATCTCCTTATATTGTATTAGTTTACATTATTTTATATGTAATATTGTATGTTAATATATTCAATATTCGATTGTTCATCAATCATCGATTAGGAAATTTAATTTAAAGTGGAATAGAGAGTGAATTTCAATAATTAGCTAGCACAATAATCATTCAGAAGACAATCATTTCATGTAATAGCGAATATCTAAAAGCATTATTGGAAAACACACACACATATTGAACAATTCCCGGTTAATTTTCTGAATGAAGTATACTCAATTGCTGCAGATTTACTCATTCACACACCTACTTCACAAATTGTTTTCGAACTCTATTATATTTTTTGCATGCACTACAATAAAAACACATGTTCCTACATCTTCGGTATATTTAACAGAGACAACCGGAAAAGGTATTTATTCCGTTGCAATCGAAAAACGAAGGTATTGAACGTTAAAAAAAAGAAAGGGGGACAAGGCGACACGCACGTAATTGAGCGGTCCTTCGCATGAGAGTCACGTGGGTTACGTATTTTCCCCGAAAACCGTTGGAAGATGTTTTCGAAATGATTGCCCTAAGCTTCCTCAGTCGAGAGTGCCCAGGATATTCGCGAAATGTAACCGCAGGAGAGACATAATTGGGAGTTTTCCTTCTCTTTTTTGAACATTTTTCTCTTGACGAGGATAGACATAACGAGCACTAGCGTGGTACTTCTCGGAGATCTTTCTCTACACGACCTGCTGTTGGCAACATGACGCTGTCTGCTTTCCTGTGAAACATTTAGCCGACATTGTGAAGTAATACGGTTGGTGTTAAGAAACTGTTCGAATATTTTTCTTCTTCCTTTACATACGTGTTTAAAACTAATACAAAATTTAGGACTTCGAATTTAAAGTCTGATGCAAATTTGGCACAATAATTAAATAATATTAATACAATGGAAATTACTCTCTTATTAAAATAATATTGAAGTTTAAAGAAGAGGACGTGGAAGGATGAGATGGATGAACGAAGCATTAGAAATTTGGAAAGTCTACAGCTGTACCACAAAATAAGAAAGGAAACAGGACATATCACTTTCTTGCATTATTTGTAATTTTTGCAACTTCTGAAAATTCAGTAAAAACGACACAACAAATTTAAAAAATTCAGAGAATTAATCTTAAATCCGATCTTTTTATAGTTTGTTCTATTTGAGGAGGTAATGCAGACAAATGTGAACCATTTTCGAGACCATTTATAAAATATAGTTGAGGCTTGTAAAGTACCTACAAAAATCAAAATATCCGATTCAAATACAATGGGCGACAACATTTGCCATCGACCAGAAAACATTCATTTTGATGCAAATCCTGCTCACGGTTTGGCCACTAGAATTGTTCACGGACGGATATTTAACCGTAAGCTAATTTTTTGATAAAAATGGCCCACAAAACATAGATTGTTACTACACAACATACTAGAGAACTACTACATACTATTTACTACACATAGGAGAAAGTAATATACTACATATTTTATATCAATAACCAACAATACATGCTTTTCTGCCGGAAATTTCCACTACAGCATCACAATACTTTCTCTGTACTATGTAAGTAGTATGTCGTATGTAAAAAATAGAAATGAATAACTTTTATAGTCTATTGAATTACGAAGAATTGGAAATCACTTAACGACCGATCTGAAATGAGTTAAACATTATTCGATGTCGTTTCTCTCTGATCACAGTTTGTTAATTGTATGATTTTCGTTTTCAAATAACTTCCGCATTAGGTGTTCACATTACCTCACATTTCGTTAGTATTTCAATTCATATCATGAAAAACAAATCACAATTTAAGAAGCATGCTTAAGGTTGTAAATTATGCAATAGATGTGAATAGAGCTAGTACAGTACCACAAAATATTGCAAGAAAAAATGCGTTTACAAAATACTGACGTTTTCAATTTGCTTATGTAGGATTCAAATTGCATGCAAAAGCCTTGATATTATTTTAAATTTAATACAATGTATTACGTACAACCTTTTTCCGTCCATTGACTGCTAGCCCAGCTCTGCTGATGAGCTACGGGATCGAAAAGTACTTATGATATTAAATCATTTGATACAAAGACAACACCAGAGTCTCATTAATTATACCATGGAACCAACCACTCCAAAGAGTTATTAGTTGATTACTCCTAAGACCATTATTCATTCTTCAAAATTCATAGTCCGGGGAAGAGTTGGAGCGAGAATAATATTCTATATTAACTCTAAATATTAAAATGAAAATAAAGGGAAAATATTAACACACGATGCTATTGTATCAGGGAAAGTAGAAGCGTCTGACACGGCTTAGCTACAAATCGCCATGATATAGCTTTGGAAATGCCCCATGGTACGAGACGATTGCAACTAAACACAAAGATTTCCATATCCCAACAATAAAAGAAGAAATCAACAAGACCAGTGCAAAATACCTACAACGACACCACCAGACGACTTAAACGACATCGTACTTTAGATATTGCATACCGACTGTAAATTGATCGTTCTATGTATTTATTATTGTATATACTTATTGTTAACTACTATTAATGCAGTGATATTAGTGGAGCACGGTCAAAGAACTTTACTCCTTTAATTACCTAACAAGCACGAATTAATGCAACTTTTCCAAATGTTTTTTCGCAAACAAATTGCCAACTTTTAAAAAAAATAATCTAGTTTACCATACCTATTCTTCAGTTCCAACAAGACACGTTAGTGTTCTTAAAATGACGTCGTCACCCATTGTCATTGAACATTACTTCATATTTCTTCCTTCATTGTAAACGTTGGACAATCTGGTGCAACACACGTTGATACTTCACTTCGCTCATTGCAAACAAAAATAATTCTTACGATCGTTTCACATTTTGAAATGACACAGCGCGCTACACAACCCATTGTGTACTGCAAGGCACGCTAGCACTGCAGCGGAGCCGAGACAGTTTTCTCCTTGGCGCTCGCGGAAGTTGCGGCCAGGTATCCGGCTTGGGGGCTCCTCACCACAAGAGCGTCTTATCTCGCAATACACTTTGACTGCTTCGGCTGTATATTTCTCATAAAACTCCTAGGATGAAATGTTGGTGATACAAATTATACAGTCAATCCAAAATACTTTTGTTATTAAATGGTAATTTAATAAAGGCATAGTATCTGTTATTGCCAACATGACAAGAGTATGATCAAAAGTAGAAATAGTGTCATTTAATAAACAAATGTTAGATTTCAAAACAGAGGGGCTAGGTCCAATTTAGCCGCTGCCTGCAGAAGAATTTTAGCGACCGACTGCTCTAATGGGAAGTCTTTTGTGGTTTCTCCGACCAATACCAGACGAATGCCGGAGGAATACCTTACCAACGGGTCCACGGACCGTGCGTGATCCGTCCTTAATCTTTCTTGTCCTCACCCACCACTCACATTAACTAGCATGCACTACACTACCCCATGTCGGGTGCTTAGTGGTTGTGTCGGCTGGGGCGGGGGAGAACTCCCCTAAACGGACAATTTGGTTGTCGCTCACTTTCCAGTGGGGAAACACCACTACTTACGGGATTAAAAAAAATTTCCTACACTAATAGGATTCAGGGCTGCAAATATAAACATATATCAAATTCTCCCACTACTATCCCAACTTCACCTCAACAGAACTGTAATTCTTAAAAGTATCTGAGGTGAAGTTGATGCGGGGATGAGCGATGTTTCAGAACATTTACGTCTTCTTGCTAACGAAGGCGAAATAAGCTGCCAAAACGTCGGCTAAATGAACGGTCGTTATTAATGATCTAAACTCAAGAACCACAACTCCTGTTTTGTAATTTCAAGAGGTCAAAACACAAAACATCAAGAAATTGCATCAAGTATGCATATTTTTATATTCGCTTTATATTAACATATATCATACAAAACTATTTTGAAATATGACTTGGTTGATTATGTTATCGACATATACATCAACGACTGTTGTTAACGACTACAATTCATTTTAATTTTAATTAGGGTCATGACACGTTGAAACAAGCAAATATTATAGGGACTCACAGGTTCGAATATATTATTATATATTCTGCTTTTAATTTTATTTAAATTTTCAGAAATATTAAAGTGATATATCAAAATGAAATATCCAGATATTTTCAATGCACAATTCAGAAGACGAATTAAGAATACTCTGTTACTTATCAGTTGACAATCAAGTACAGCAGTAAAAATCAATCGTGCGACTTCTGACTATGTGTGAATTAAGTGTTGATTATTACAATAGTTACATATTATTGGTCTGTGTTCTTCGAACGTTCGAGGCATAAAAGTCAATCAGTCGCAATATGGCACAAAAATATTCATTGCGCGTCGTCAGTTCGTTGCGATTGATTTAACTATTGATGATGATGATGATGATGATGATGATGATGATGATGAGAGTCATATTCAATGATGGCAGAGGGCATCATGAGGAGAAATCAGGAATGAAACATTAATTATTATCATTTACACGACAATTGAAATGCAAGGAGACTGAATAAAATCAAAAATGCCAGAACCATAAGATTAAAACACCTATGGCTTAAAAAACCGATGCCCCCAAGCCCCTGTACCAAGCCCCGGACACAGCCAGCCAATCCGAGTAAGAAGAAATTTCCCCGCGCACAATTTAGCGACAGACTGTGTCCGCGCACGCACAGCCGCGGCCAGCGCGATGGAAATCGAAATCAGGGCGCGCGAGCGTTATACGGCGCCGTAAAGGTGCATTGCCGCTGTAAACTCGCTTCGCCGCGCCGCGCCTCGGTGCGTCACGGCGGAGCACCGCCGCCGCCGCCGCCGCCGCTGCCGCCGCCACGCGTCACCCCGCTCGGCCCCCGCCGCACTTTTATTAAAGTTTTCTTTGATTGCCTTTGGGTTATGAGTGTAATAGTCCACTGGTTTTGGGGATAATATATAAAAAGTTGCTATTTTCATTTCGTCTCTTTTTGAATTTAATTATAGACAGCAACAACGCTTTGGGAACCTTACTTTATTTCCATTTTCAGATCTTCAGTTTTCTTAAGTTGTTTTCACTTCCACACTGGGATATTGATTTAGGAGATGTGGTTAGCAAAAAAAGGCAAAAACCATTTTCGTTTCTTACATTGTGTCATCCTATTGCGGACTTGGCTTGTAGAGGTTGCTATCAAAAGGCTGCTAAACGGTGCAATCAGGTAGAAAGCATCGGTGGTTATTTATGCCCCAAGGACGTCGTAAGGGTTCTGGTAATCGAGTGGCCTCAAAACGCTCGGGGGCTTTTGGCTCGAAGGGATTCTATCGCCCGAAGTCATTACAAGCAGTTAACGCCCGTGGTACATACATAATTTTATTTCTTGCCTAATTTTATTGACTCAGATTTACTTATTTGTAACTAGATGTTAACTTGACTCGGTTTGTCTTGTCATATTTACCACGTAACCACAGACCTCTCGATGCAGGTAAGTTATGCAACGTATATAGAACTCCCTATCGAAGGCAATAACAAGTCATAACGTCTCATTGAAAATAATGGCAATATTTTAGTTGCAATGATATTTAGGCACACTTCGATAGTAGTTATGTGGCAAATTTTTACCATATTGTCTCACTTGAAATAAGGGACACGTAGCATTCCGAAACTTTTCCTCGTCTTAGCCTTGCGAAAAACAGAATAAGGATATAATATCGGGGAAAACAAATTTATAGTACGATAGCAAGCCTAAATGTCCGTATCCCGTCGTCCCCGCTATTGGAGGTTACGTAAAAAAGAAGAATTTTATGTATTTTCCTTTTCTTTGTAAAAGGGTCATATACTCCCTAATCAATTGCACCAACGTAAATCATATGGACCCGAAGATATTAATAGTAAGGACAGGGACAGCGTCGAAGGTACGGCAAAACGACGTATCCCCTCAGGGCCTCACCTCCCATACGTTGCGCTAATGTAGCAATTTGTACGTATTTTGAACGTTTTGGAGTCTTGACGTATGTCCCAAATTAGAGTTTAAAAGCTCCTAGTTTACCCTAGCTATTTGTGGCATGTACACACCCATCCATCCACAAAACATAAAACCACTTTATTCGACTCAGAACAGATATTCTTAACTCGAGAGCGCCCGCAATGCAAAAAGGAACATCAGCTCACACAATTTATTTGTCGGCCCATTTATTTGTCAGTCCAATTGTTATCGAGGTTGTACAATAAAAACATCACTTCGTAGACAGTTCACATGATATTTAATTTTATTTAACTACATTCACTTTAAAACATGAATTTAGTAATATTTATTTTACAGCGAATAAGTGGACAGTTTTCAGCAATATAACTTCACAAGAGAGTACAAAACGTAGAGTAAGCTATGTAACTACAAACACGACACAACGTAGCGTACAAGTTTCATCTCGTTCAGAGATTATCCATAGAACTACTGTTGAAATGAATGACACGGGATTTCTCAGAAATGAACAATAGAAATTTACAATAAATCTCAATTCCCTGGAAGATTCCCCTGGAAGATTCAATTATAGTTTACACAGAGTTCCTTGTTCTACTGAGCCCTTAATATTTTACCACGAAAATCATATTTCTAGACCGATTCAGATGCTTTTCACTAAACTACTTAAAGCAGATGTAAAGAAAAAACTGAAAGAAATCAGAAATCTCAAACTAGAGAGTCTGTGCCATTGTGTAGCACCGCTCGTTTACATTTGCATTCTGAATGAGTGACCGCCGCCACGGCGTGTCTGCGACCGTTGCCAACGCCTCAACCTCCGTCGCCCGATCTCAGTCCCTGTCCGACCCGTTTCGCCCCCGCGCAGACACCGCCCGAAGAAGGATGCATTATCTCGTTCCGCCCGTTCGCCCGCGCGGGCGCTGACGTGGCGCCACGCAGACGCGAACGCCCCCCCCCCCCCCGACTTCTTGAATCTCCAAGGCGCGCTGCGAACTCCAAGTCTCGCAATAAGAGCAACACTACTAGGAGGCGTTTGCATTGGCAGGGCATCCATCCCCCTCTCCCAGTGATGTCTTTCTATTACATTTCGCGAAAAAGAAGTATTACGATTCAAATTTGTGATCACCGGCCTGGATGGCTGAGCCCCTGATGGCTGAGGCGGCCACGGGTTCGTGCCTCGCCTTTGGCAGGGTTGTTTCTGCCTTATCTCTCAAGTATGTGTTGTCGCGGAGGGCCTCGCGGTTTGCTGACCGCAGGTCAGAGGAGCCCGCTAGTGTGTTGGTGTCTAGTGTACCGTCGAATATGCGTCCCACCGGAACGTAATGGGTAACCAGCTGTAAGCTGGATAAAAAGCCTTTGGAAAAAAGGAAAAAAACTGAAAAAAATATTACAAGTTGATTGTTTTACTTTTCAAAACTAAATTATAAAATAATATATAAATAAGTGACGATAAGACTTTGTCGTAGGTTTATTATAGCGATAAATAAAGCAATAAACTGGTGTTGGTTTTTCGACAATACTCTAGAGTCAATTACCGTACTCTCGGTGCAACATTTGCGTAACAACCAAATACTCATTAGATTCTCTCAAACAGGTAGATATTCAATTATCTTCAATCAATTTCGCTAGACCTTATCATTTTTATGAATATCAGTGAATGAAGCTACGGAGTAGTGAGACCTTATTTTTTGATTTGTCATTCATATTCCTACGAAATATATTATTCTTCAATTCGGGTATGCTTTCGAAGTGAAACATAAAATCGCTCTGAGTCATCTCTGCGCCATCGAGGATAAAAGAAACCACTTTGAGAGTCTCATGAGAGACAATACCTTACTAGGCTTACTTTTCTGTAAGGAAATTCTGCGAGCACATCTTTGGTGAGTACGGCACTAAGAGACCAACGCATGCGGATCGTCCGTTAAGACATAAGGCACATCACGTCACGTCAAGAGATTGTTAAGGTCCGTTTCAGTACGTCGTGATTCGTCAGTTGCTGCGACTGAATATTTTGAATATCATTCTCATGTACTATAATTTTTTGATATAACGAATGTTTTCAATATTCAACCGATATCTTTTAAGCAGTTCAAGATATTAATAGCGGGATAACTTTTTTGTCGAGAATTCACCACCATAACAATTCTAGTATTCTTACTGCTCCCCACGCTTTTGAATTTGGTATGTCACTCCATTGCGTGATGCAATTGATGCTTTTATACACTTTCATTATCGAAAGTTAAACTCTGATTAGATGCGATCTAAAACGTCATGTCTCCTATTACCTAGTACCAAAATTAGTTTGTACCTTTTGCAAAATAATAGTCAAATTTATTAAAGATCATTGGATATTTTATGAACAGGATTAAAGGTCTACGATACTCATAGTGTAACATCTCATTACAATAGTCAATTGGTTATCAAACTCAGTCTCATGGTCTCATTTGTATTGTAATGGACCACGCTGACGTGAATATTCTTGTCGCAGTGAGTCGCACTATCGTAGGGGTGCCGTCACACTTAAGGTGCGACGGTAATTTCCAGATACCCGGGGCATGCGCTAAATTTAGTTATGTGGGCGCCAAGCGTATGCCTACCTGTATCTGGGCGCCGGCGTCGAGACATCAACAGGAGTGGGATCCCTGGGTCGGAGGTTGCATTTACTAATTACTTAAATAATAAAAAATTTCCAAGTAAAATCACCCGACCAAAACGACGGGGACACGTTTATTGTTCGTGTTGATCTTCTTTTACATTAACGGTTAATTTAATATACAGGAACTTACAGTGATGTGATGTCTGGAATTTAGATACTTCACTCCGAAAGGATTACACACTCAACTGGCAGTCGATGGCAGTCGATGGCCCGCCGAATGGCCATGAACTTCTCCAGTAGCCGGCAGGAACGCTGCGCCTGGTTGAGTCAGAGACCGGGGAGTTGAGGCAGCAACGTTCGGTGCGCGGGTCACAGGTCGTCAAACGTCGCCTGGACCGCGTAGTGTTTAGCAGCCGAGAAACAATTCTGCACACCCCCTCGTATACGTGAAGGGTGTTATTTAAATTGTTCTAGTCCGGCATTCAGAATAAATTCCGATACTGGAATTATCGAAATTACTGGCTCGAAATTATTCACAGTTTCTCGTGCGGCGGTAGTCGTCGTTAAAATTACTAACAAATCTCCGTGCCGACCGCTCACTTCGACGGTCTATTTCCATCTGTGCAGACTTTCCAGCGCTCTTTTGCCTCTGCGATTTCCACCCCCACCCCTCTCGCAATATGCTCGACCTATCCCGTCGCAAAACTTAACGGAATGTTACACGCGAAGCTTTCCACACGCCGGTCTTGATTTATAGTGGGCTGATGTCGCCTCTTAATGCAACAGTTCTGCCTGTCCATCACTAAGTTGTTGCACAAAGGGGCGGAATGGTACCTTTCGGGAACGGTTACGAGCAGGGATACCGACACGCGTGCAGCTGTGTGTGTCGAATGCGCGAAAGAGGCACTCTTTGCCTCGAAGTATTATAACTCAGCGTGACTCGAGGGTCGCGCTGTGCGATGAGCACTGCCAATGCTCATTGCAGTATTTTCTTCAATATTTTACTGCAATAAAATATTCTTTACCCACTTATTTTGTAAATAACAATGTCTGCATAGTTTGATAAAGAGAAAAGACGCGAGTCATAAACAATGTTTACTGGAACAGGATTTTCATGAGGTTCATGTTGCCTTATGTTGGAAAAAAATGGCTCAAGAAATGAAATAATTCATCATTAGAGGACTGAATATAAATTAGTGGAAATTCCCAATCAATACATCAAGACGTTTAAAAATCATATCAAAATGATAATTACTTATGTTATGAAATGTAGGTACGATTGATGAGTTTTAACTACAAGGTTCTGTAGCGACCACTGTGATAATTTTCTTTGGGGTAACTGTAGGGGAACACAACAGGTAAGGGCAACATGTAAGGCCAACACGAGCACAATACAAACACACCTGTGCCCGAGGCGGGACTCGAACGCGCGATCCTTCTGTTCCAGATCGCTATTGGGCGCCACTTGGCGATCTCGGCTATCCGACCTTTTACGGTTCGTTGTTTTGCATGCTTAAAAGCAATTCAATGCGGTTTGTGATTCACGATCATTGTATATGTTATGATTAAATTCAACGCCTACGGTTCTAGTACTACATAGACGAGAATATTTGAGAGTTACTGACTTTTCAGTGAAACAATCGTTAGTTCCATGCACAGTGACATGACGAAGCAATCTCCTGTGGTAAATTGTTGGACCATTCTGCGGAACGGACAACTTGCCCTTGAAATTGTCAAGCACTTTTCCCAACCTAATGAACTTGTAGTGCGGAAGAACAACGTTGACATGAGGACACAAAAACCGTCTTTGAGGTTTTATGGCCACTTAAGGACAGGGATAATTCATAGCATCAGTTAGGGAAGAATGATAGAATACCCCTATAAAACAAACAAAAAAACTTAAAAAGTATTGTAATCCTTTTATATATTTACAATATCAATGTTTTTCACATAATTATGGCTTTTCGAAAACTTCAATAAAATAACATTGTATTGATCTCAATTACTCATTTCCATGAAAGTTCAACAAATTATGATTATACAACATAAGAAGTTACTCAATATGCAAAACCATTATTCCAGTTTCACAAAGGAGAATATTTTACGAATTATAGAACAAAACTTAAAATAATATGTTATTTGATAGTTATATAACGTAGGAGCATAACATCAAATAATTGAAATACAAATGCCACAAGATTTATTCCTCTTTTACCAAGAGACGCATGGACAGGAAACCAAATAGACTGAATTAGACGTTATATGTAGGCCACACCAATCATAAGTGACAATTTATAAGTGCTGGATATCTTAATATCTTTACATAGTCATATAAAGAGATATTTTAACCAGACATCAAACATATCAAACAACATTCCAGTTTCTCTTTCGGGTACAAAAATATTTTGGTTTAGGTTTTGTTATCGGATTTTGATTTTCAAAACTGTTTCAATTTTAGTTTCGAATATAAAACAGTTCCAATCGAATTTCTTATTAAATATAGTTAGTATATATTCTTATATAATTTCGTAATGAAAGAAAATGCAACAGAGCTGCGATTCTAAGAGTATATCGAAGTTTAGAAGATTCCTTTCCCGCCCAGAGCAAAAATCTTAATAATTTAAAATAAATGAATATTATCAAAACGACCACTCTGCCAAAAACTCTAATACCTGTCGTTTTCACTACAAATGACGTCTTAAATCGTATAAATAGTGTAACATATTTCGCAAAACTAAAACAATACCGTACCATTCCATTCCGTTCGGGTTCCAAGATTTTATATAGTGAAATCAAAACACTTTTCTTTTCACTCTAATTTCTGCAACAACGTGTAAGGTTTCGGTTGCGATTTAATGCCTCGATTTTAATATAAATTGAATTGTTAGAACAAAAAATTAAATTTCAATTCATTAAAGTAAGTTTAAGAAAGAATAACGATATCTGTACACGTTTCATGCATCTCTTTAGAAGCAATAATATCACGAACATATCGTCTGAACTCTCTCATTCACGAAATTATCATACATTCAATATATAATTTGACGGAAATTAATATTTTCCTTACCAGAGTAACACATTGAACACTAAATCTACTGACATCTCGGTAAAACAGAACTTAACACTAAAAAAGAAGCATCTTTCTAATTCAACTAGAAGTTCAGAGATTCTAGCCAACACTCAACACATAATGAAATATTTGTTTGTATTACAACAACCATTAAAGTCATGAGTATATTGTTTATATTCTGTGCAAATTGTCGTCATGCTTTGTCAAGTGCCAAGAGACACAAAGACAAAGAACACTTTATTCGCATGCTATATATGACACTCAAGGACGAAGTCATTTCTGACAGAGAAAGCAATTTACCAGATTTTGAATCGCTCCCACGCAGTCTAGAACAAGACGGGCACCTCATTTCATTGTGGAACTCGGCGACAGATGCAATTCATATTCCTCTACCAATATTTACTCGTGAGAGGAAGGCTTTCGCGGCCGGAGTCAGCGACTTCATGGCTGTCCGGGCGCCTAGGACGTGGGCTTTCCCGGACAGCCAAGTAGTTAACAATGTTTACTCAGATGTCCATCTGAAATTACAGAAGGAACCTGATCCAATAAAATATTAAACTATAATGAAACTAAATAAAGAAAGCACAAGTATACCATATATAATTTTTCCTATTTCGATGTAGATTTTGTGACGTCATACTTTCCCTAGACATGAAAAATATAATAGTACAAATAAGTCAAGAGTTTTCCCCGAAAGTTTCCGGTCATTATATTCCAGAAATAAAATTTGGGAATGAAATTGTCTTGCCAATCTGGGTATTTTCGTTCGCGAGTATCTGTATATGTCCGTCATTCCACTCCTCTCCCTCTATTCGCTCCCCCCGCCCCCTTCTTTCTTTCTCTAATTCTCAATTTCATTCTCTATTTTACTCAATTAGTATCATCTAACATTAAATTCGGATGCAATAAAATTTAATTTGACAGTGTTACTGTTTGTGAATTCGCCGAATAAGGGTATGATAAGCAGGTGTCGTCCCTACACCCACAGCGTACTTGTTGGCTACACCGCAATGTGCAAATTGAATATGAAGACGAAATACAATGGCATAAAATTCGTCTCGGGCTAGAGAGTCTGGTCATTGTAGGTAGTGCAACCAGCATTCCTTTGGTTCCAATACATGAATAAAAGTGTTACTATCAGTTATTTCATATTTTAACTATTACAGTATTGTGGTCATGAGCATTTTTCATTCAGAAACAAAACATCGGAAAAGAAGAAACATCTATCACAAAATATTGTTGTTAATAAAACATCGGTGCTAATACGTCGATATTTAAAACATCGATGTCGCATGTCTACTTTGGTGGAGTAACGGTTAGCGCATTGGTTTCTTGTACTTAAGTTCGCGGGTTAAACTCGATCGAAATCGTGGATTTCTAAGGGCGAAAAAGTCCCCTGTACAGCTTCTTTCGGGAAGGGGAAGTAAAGCCGGCTGATCCATGCTGTAGATTTACTGCAGGTAAACGATTCTCAAGCCTAAATGAAGCCTGTAAAAGTTACTTTCTCTGACACAATGAAAGAAACGTAGAGGAATTTGCGAGGTTAGACGGAAGACAAAGTCTCATGGCCTGAGACTCTCCGCGAAAAGTAAGGCATCTTTGAATGGAATTAAATAAATTAAGTAACAATAGGGGTTTGTTAGTCGCGATAAAGATTACATATTTCAGCCAACAGAGTATATGGAATAGTTCTAAGCTATTCAAAACTCATAATCATCTAACTAAAATTAGAACGAGTTGTATTATCGTTAGGGACAAATTCTTTAAACTAAACAACTTTACATAATATTCACACCTTTTCTCTCACTATCAAAATGAGAGGCAATATGGCAAAAATATGCTCCAATTTCAAAACAATAGTTTTTCATTGCAAGTAACAGAAGAAATACTAGTTGTCTTCAGATAGAAATACGCATTCACAGAAAACAATGCTTACGTTCATTCTGTCATCGTCTTTCGTTTTAAGAAACTTTCTTTTATGTATTGGTTGCTTTATAACACAATACAAATGATTTCTTTCAACTTGCGAAATCATATCGTTTATTGTACGTATTCTAATGTGACGAAGAATGAACATTTTCGTTCTAACTCGATCGTATATCGAGAGTACTAATACACTTGCAATTGAGTGAAATTCTGAGAAGCTGAGGATTAGAAATACATAATTAATGGTCTACGCGTGGTTTGTGGCTTCCTGTTCTCTGCCTTAGAGAATGTGAGCAAATATATATTTTTGGTAAAGAAATATGAAGGCTTTTGATTGTACTTGCCAGTAATTTAATGCTGTTTCTGTGCCTTCCTGTTATACGGTTCTGCCTTCATTCAAGGATTCCTTCCTCGGGAGTGGTTAACACCTTCAATTAAGTGACAAGATCCCATGTGTGAATACCACGCCAAAAGTTAACTTGCCCCCTTTTTTGGACTTTTCCCAAACACAATTAAATCCCCACTTTTTAGCAGGCCTTGCCTTATGACACGCACACCACCACCTCTAATTTTCTTCACACTAATAAGAACGAACATTAAAAGAAAGATTTCATTACTGCGTTCAGAAAGTGGACAACGCGTGATATTGCGTGTGTAAAGATATATTACATTTCCGTTGATAATCTATCGTATTACGCAATCATAAAGGGCTTACGACATATTAGAAAAATGAAATCTCCTGATTACCTGTGTCGTGTGGCAGAAAGTCGACGGACCTCTTGCCAAAAGACGTTTCTAATTCATTTTTAAGTTTCGAAATAATATTTCAAAATAAATTGTTTCTACGCAAGATGTTCCACTGTTGTTCCACATAATTTAACTTCCTAGTGTAGTATTTACTTCACGTTACAGGAGAGTTTTTAGTGACAAATTGGAGTTTGCTACCGCTACGACATGGAACAAGATCACCTTAATTACATCTGTCCGTAAAATGAATTGAAAACATTGATAGCATTTTAATTGTAATTTAATGTTACTCGTCACCATTCACCTCTCAATGAATGTCAACCATGTAATAAAGTCATTACAAAATGAAAATATTCAAATATATTTCGTTGCTATACTTTCGTTTCATCTTCTTGATAAATACTAAGTCGGTGTGTCTTGTCTTAGGTTAATAACACTTGGAGTCAATAAGGATCTCTTTATTATTGTTCGACTTCAATCCGTCACCGTAAGTTTTTTTTTGTATTTAAGGTCGCATCAACTTCTAGGTTATTACGACCACCATTGCTTGTAACGGTATGGTAACTGTGAGGATGACACGATATGATGATGATAGGGCGTGAAAGGACGAACACAATTCAACCATGCCCGAGGTGGGACTCGAACCCGCGATCCTTCGGTCCGAGATCGCTACGGCACTGCTGCCTTAGCGACCTCAGCCACGGATCGGGTACCGTAAGTTTTGTTTCACTGAGATTACTTAGTTACAAAAGGCGTATGTTGGGATGGACCTTTGCGCTTTAAGAAGTAAATATAAACATTCGGCGGCACATAATTTGTGGTAAAAATCTTTTTAAGATGTAAGTCTAAATGTGTATTACCATTAATTTTAAAATTATAATTATTATAGTTATTATTATTAATTATTATTATCACATCTATGTACAGAACAATGTTTCCTTAAATTCGTACATAGTACAATAAAACGTAAAATACCATATAAGAGAGCAACAAAACTCAGCTTTGTAACGTTGAGAATAGTTAAAGAAGTTGAAATAAGTGTTGTTTAGAAATCAAAATACTACTACGCTCTTCTATGACTTCCGAGGAGTCGAGAGACAACGCCTGGGGGTTATGCAACGCCTCACGACAATCTCCTAAAAATACCTCTTTCATGTCCCTCGGCCTCCCCTCAACCTTCTACTTCGATTAAAACAGCGAGTCCTTTCAAGGCCACGAGCTGAAAAGAGATGGCGATACTATCATCCTAACGAGAGCTTCACTTCCAAACATTTAAGTAGTAACGAAACTCGCGATTGGATGACAGTGTCACCCTCTCCTGTCACAACATGGCCTTGAAAGGGCCTCCTGTTTTAATTGAAGTACAGGAACTGTAGTTTTGAACCTCCTGTATTATTGTTTCAATTACACTACCTGCAGCGTATAAGCGACTCTGACAGTTCTCTCGCCACTTGTTGTATGTCATGTGACCTGCTCTCAATCAATCATCTTGCTAGGATTTGTTTACTTTCTCACAGCCTTGGCAAGAAATAAATGTCGTGGATGCAAGAAGGACCGCTAGAAGAAAATGTTGAACAATTGGTAACAGTACTTGGAAGTGACGGTGAAAGCAGCAGGAGTGAGAGTAAAGGAATAAATTGTCTTGAAAGTTCGAGAACCTGGAGCGCGGAATGAGAACGAAGTCGCCAGGTTTTCAACGCGCAATAGAAGGCAATGTTTCTTCTGAGGCGAAGAATTGAACATGGAATTTTGATATTTCGAGCGGGTGGTGCCGTGTGCGGGGTAACGTGTGGCACGGCGCCAGCCAGTGCACTGCCAGAGCCGCTTAAGTCCTCCAGAGTCCAGAGGTGTGAGCCGCAGGAGCCGTCGAAAGGCGCTAATCACCTTAACCCGGTGCTCCGCTTAGGTCACGGACGTGTCGCGCTCGCAGACTGTTTGCCCCGGCGCCGGCCGGCGCGGCGCGGCGCGGATGTTGGCTCTGGGCTACGTCTTTCGCTCGCCCTCCTAATCTACCTGGCCCGTGTTTGTGGACGTCCCCAACGACGCATTTTAACGAGAGTATCGCGTGGTTTCGAATTTCATCCGGGTGTTGGGTACACGTCGCGACTACTCTGCAGATACATTAGAGTATCGTATATCGTTTAGTGCGCTTGTATTTTACCAATATCAGGCGAATACCGGTGAAGTACCTTAAGAAAGGACCATGGAGCGCGCACAACTCTCCTTCCTCATTCTTGTCCCTTCGTCGCCCCTTAAAATTGCACACACGCACACAGAAAACACACACGCACAAATGATGGAAGGCAAGATGGGAGCTTAGAGCTTGTTCTGGCAGAAGCGGTGCCCCGCAAGAGGAAAGACCTGGAGGAGAACCCAGCAAGCCTAGCGGCGGCGGATCGCATGATCTAGCGGATGAGGAACTCCGCCTTCTCCCAGGATATAACATGCTCTACACTTGCAGTACTAGTGGCTATACGATTTAACGCGCCAGGAAAAAAATAATAAATCGATCCAATGCAGATCTGAAGACGGAGAAGAAATTACAAATAGACTAGTAAATATGCTGTGGATAGAGCAGAATTAATTAACAGAAATATGTGTTAATATCAGGATGTCTTGGACTACATGTTTGGATGCGTACTTCCAAACAAAAGTACTACGACAATGTTACTTTCTTTGACCCTTCCTACTCTGCTAAGTCATGCATAGAATACAAGAATCTCTAACACAGCGACCTGATCAAACAATAAAAGTTCCTTCTTCTGCCGTTGACAAACTTCAGATTAACAAGTTATAAGTGTGTAGTCACACAGTGTGTTGTTCTTGACGCTTGGGATCACAGAATGTGTCCGCATGGGTTCTTCAGACCTGCGATTTATCACGTTGATTTCTGAACATGTTGATATCGTCCTAGCTTGGAATTTCATCATCAGTGCCCTTTTTGAGAGTATTACAAAATTAATATTCATTAACATATTCACTTTAATCTTCATTTGCATTCAATTCAATTTAAGACAATCTTGGTCAATTTGATGACGTTCACAATGAAGAAAACTCAATTGCATTGTGCATCAATTTCAGGGAAATATTAATTACATTAACAGTGAAAAATAACATTAACATTATTTGCTGTTACTTATTGTAGTTGCTTTCATGCATTTTCATAAAAAATATATATCAGTTGTATTCACATTATTATTGTGGTATTGATGTGGATAAATTTATCATAAATTATATTTATAATCATAATTATAAAAATATCATACATTTATTTATCATCGTATCATAAACTATATTTCCGTTCGCAAATTGACTGGAAATAAAAGTAGTTGATAGCAGTAAGTTTAGTACAATTGGTAGTACACTTGGTAATAGAGTAGGTATTCATGTAAACTATGAATGAAGCTGAATATTAAACTTATAATTTTTGAGAGGATCAAGCAGAACGTACGTCTACACTGTAAGAAATTCTTATTACTATGTTGATAAACAACCAATCTTAATGAAGAAGAATCTAATCCTTAATGAAATTAATCATTTATTAATTTCCCGTTCTCAAGGGTTTCTTGCTGCAGAAGGTATCGCGTGACCTGCATGACGTGGTTTCTTTCCGAGAGTTCTTTTCGTGATGACAAGTGCCTTAGGAATTAAAATAAGAGAACTTTCCAAGTGAGTCACTGTCGAACACGCAAACTGAATAATTAGTTAAATACCCACAGTGTGAATTACATATAAATATAAGTAATTAAATCTCGAGCACTTATCTCCGCAATACCCTTTCCAACAACTTGTTTTTACTTCCGTGTGCATACAACCAATATGATGAAGACCGACAATACACGATTTGTTTCTTTTTTTTACTGAAATATTATTATTTCTGCTCACTTTTATACATTTTTCCTTACGTAAACAGTTGAGTTGTCTTTATTTAATTTATAATCAAGAAAATAACGTAGCAATTGCTTTTAAATTAAATCTAAACATCTAAAAATCTTGAAGGGGAACTTCTCAATTTCCATTCACTTACGAATTAATGAGACGATATCTGTTCTAAGTGACACAATTTAATACTTTTTTCGCTAAATATGTAGATGGACAGATCATCAACTGTCGTGCGTGTCGCAAGGTCACAAATATTTGAAAGGGTAAAGAGTTAAACGTATCATATCTGATGGACAAAGTTATCGTCGTTACTATTTTACTAATTAAATTACAACTTTGACTGCCTGGTCGTTTATCCAAGGGTCTGACCAGCCCTTTATTTGCGTATTTCTATATATAAAATTTTGGAGATTATTTTCCTTGGTTTGCGATGTCATACGTCACCATCACTGGGTGAAATGGCTCAAAACAATGACTGTTACATTTAATCTGCGACTGAGAAGTCCTATCATTCGATTCCTGACGGTGGAAAATTTTTAACTCCAGCTAGTTATATCGAATTTTGCTGCTTGAGGTCAATTCTAGCGGGCGGCTGGTCTGATCAGTTTCCGGTAGTTTCCCCGATTGATACATAGTGAACTACTGAGCGGTACCTGAACAACAAAAGAGCCAAGGACCGCGCGCATTCTTTTCTTCCTGATCTGTTCTCCCTCCTCCCTCTTTCACCTACACACATACACATACTCACAAGTACATAAACAACACTACCATACACATTGAGGGTCTGGAGCTGGAGCTTTGTTTGTATGTTTAGTGATTCCGGGCACGTCAACCAACAGCGTCATTAGTTCCGTGAAGTGTCATGAATGTTTTGGCTTAGGAGGTGACTGTGATCTTCCCCTGCTGTAAGGCGAGATCCGGCACCGACTTACTGTCGGCTAGCGGAATTTCCCCCAATCCTCATATCTCCCACCAGCGGGGCACCGCCCCAGCTCTAAGCTCTCGACTGGTCTCCCCACGTGTGTCGTAGTGTAGTGAATGTTAGTGTAAGTGTGTGTGTGTGTGTAAGGGGTAAGGATAGGACAAGGAAGAGGAAGCTGAGATCGCGCGCGGTCCGTAACCCGTTTGTAGGGTGCTGCTCCGGCATTCGCCTGGCGTTGATCGGAGAAACTCGGGAGCTCAGAGCTTGTCCCGATTGAAGCAGTGCCCCGCTGTCAGAGTCACGCTGAAGGGCACGTGTATGTCGACGCCGTATCTCACATTCTAGCGGGGAGAAACGCCGTCACATCCTTTAATATAACATTCACTACACTTACGGATCTAATGTTCATAGCTTCTCACGCGCCCGGAAACATAAAATAATGAAATAATAAATCAACATCGCCGACAGTCTCCGTCTCCGTTGTCGCCAGCACAGTCTTCCAAGAACATCCACTGCCTCGTCCGCCTCCGCCGCCGCTTCCTCCGTTTGCGACTCCCTTCATCAATGCCTGCGTTTCCCCACTAACATCCTCTTTGACATCGCCGCTTCCACTTATCCCTATGGGCGGTGGAAATAAGATGTTAAGAAGGTCTAAACAAAAGCAACCGAAGAATCACAATAATAATATTAGAAAACTACGCATATAATCAAAATTAATGAGCCGGCCTGGACAGCCGAGGTCGCTAAGGCTCAAGGGGTGAATCTGCCTTGGCTTGTACGGCCGCCGGTTAGAATACTGTACCGAGCATGAATGTTTGAGTATGTTGTCACTATATCTTCCCCCTCTGTTATTTCAAAGTTAAAAGTTATAGCGGTGGCTACATGTCCGAGCAGTTGGAAAGCGACCTAAAAATGTGAAAATAAACTAAAACGTTTGCTATACTTAACCTTACACTGTTTTATATTCTGTCTGTGTGTACAAGCACAACAGCACCTTTCGGGGCCAAGGCCAACCAGCGGTGTGCCGACCTTGCGGACCTACATTTTTATATACTAATGAACCAAAATAAAATTTTCTTTACAACATTAATATGAACCCTTATGAGAAGGTCACACATGCATGTGATCATCAATTTTTAAGCGATGAGCACTGATTTCCTATAAAAAGCAGTATTTTTAAAAAAAGTAGTAAAACTTGATCTTAGCCTGAACATCGATGCGGCCAACACCAGTTTGCTTCTCACCGACCTCTCCTCTGACGTAATCCAAGATACACAGCAACGAAGCCCCGCTTTAGATTTTAACCAGCCCAAATCACGAATACGCCTTGAACACGCCTTGTGCACTCGATAAAATCAAAATAGCTTTTACAAAATTTCAAAACTTTGTTCTTTTAAGAAGTATAGAGTTTTGGGGATACAAAATTTGTTTATTGGTGGAAAGAAAAATATTGCGTTGCCTGAAAATGGGCTCCCTGAAGTGAGAATTAGGCTAAACATTAATGCGTTAAAAACTCCGTTTAAAATATTAAATTTCAAAAATACATTTAGTGTTAAAGAATTAAAACCAATTCATAAATATATACATCCGTGAATTTAATTGGAAAAATTAATAAGATTTCTAATACCTAAAAAAGTGTTAATTGAATCTCAGGTCACTAATTACCTCATAGTTGAAAAGTAGCCCAAAATAAAAAAAATCATAATAATTGAATGATTGTTTTAAACAAATTTATAATAGATTTTAGATAACGATTGTGTTAACTGAATAGGAGGTCGTTTAAATGCTTAAAATTAATAAATGTTTAAAAAATATTAAATAATTTTCGAAACTATTTGCAACGGTTATTCGACAATTCATTTAAATTATGTTTGTTTCAAAGGGAGTCGACCATGCTTCTGTGTCACTCTAGACCACCCATAATAGTTTTACGACCCATAACGGTCAGTCAACTTTGTTAACAGAATATGAAGTCGCTAATGAGCATGTTGTGGAAAAAAGCCCTAAAATAAATAAATGTAAAAACATTTTTTTTTTACATTGTACACTCACGTTTCTCTCATTCCACGAGGTTTACCAACTTCAAAAAATGTAATATGTTATTTGTAGGTGTGTACACTCCTCTGGTAGTTGAAAGGTATAGTAACCATGTTGTATTAATTTCTTCTAAGTTGTTTTCACCTGAATTTTATCGAGAGAGTTTATTAGTATCTGACACGGTAATTTTTGTGGCTTTACACATATTTCTTGTTTTTCTCATCTTGTGTAGCTCATATGATAGAAATACATTTTCCGAATCCTTAACGTGTTAAAAATTGTTTGCTGCTATTGATCAAGCCCCGTAAACCTGACTTCAGGGTAAAAAAATAACTAAACAGTGTAAATATTAACACATTTTTGAAACATTTAAAATCGTTATTGGAAAATTCTTTTAAATTGTGTTTATTTCCGAGGGACCGGTCCGTTGCCACTCTCTTTGCCCCCGTCACCGCCCCACCGCCGCCCGCAGCTTCCGTCTCTGCGGCGGCAGAGGCAGTGGAGGCGGAGGCGGAGGTAGATTAGCAGGCGCGCGGCCGGCAGCGCGCTTCGAACCGAGTCCCGTTACGGCCCATCACCGCTGCCCGTAAGTGGGCTGCCGCTCCGCTGCGCGCTGCGTGCGCGGGCCGCACGCAAAACCGTTCGCTTCGCCGGACGCGCAGGCTGGCCTCGATGCGACGAAGCAATAACGAATTCAATGGTATTCCCAATGCACTAAGAAAAATGTTCGCATGTATTTGGCATTTTAGGGACGGATTAACCCGACTTTTGCCAGCTAGGGGTGCTCCAGGCCTGGGCCCCGTGTTTGTTCATTATCCATGCCAGGGGGTAAGGGAGACATGTGGAAAGCATGACGTATCCCCATCAGCATACCTTGCTTACTTGGTCTGTCTGAACCTTTCTTTCATCTCGTACTTCTAGCTACTGAAACCGAGACGATTGATTTAACGAGTTCCAGCTTTAGCCATGACCGGATTTCGAACCTGGGATCGCACTATGACTGTTCATGAGCCACTCGTGGGCTTGAATAATAATAATAATAATAATAATAATAATAATAATAATAATAATAATAATAATAATAACATTAATAGGAATATTATATTTCGTAAGTCCTCACTATATGCATCCCGTTGAAAGAAACGTTTTTAGAAAATCCAATCTATTATTTTGACTGTTACTCTTCTCTAACGATTTTATTTTCCCTGTAAGACCTTGATTTTGTTTAATATCGTAACTCTTGATTGATTACACAGCTTCTTACTACGTAACATTTCTTAATTCCAAGAAAATATTTGTCTGGCATTTAGCGCGATTTACTTTGTCACACCTAATACAAAAGTATGTTTCCTTAATGCTACCTCGAACTTGTAGGTGCATGCAAAGCGTTCTGCGAGTTACGATAGAGGTGTGAATATCACACAATGATTCCTCGGTAGTAAACGTGTCGAACCTGAAAGAAACCGTTTCTTCGGCAGTGTTGATGTGTAGACATCTTCCGGCTGCGTTCAAATAAAAGGTCGTGCAAAATTTCGCACCATCGACGAAGGAGGCTGTGCCGAGGACTGCCTTTCGCATTGCACAACTGCGTACAGACACCTCATTCAAAGTGCGGGCGTCGCTCGAGAAGGGGAAACGGAACTTTCTCCCGACCCAAAATTTCCGGATCTGGCACGATGGAAAGTTTAAGAGCTATGCTGCCGAGATCTTTCAGATTTCTAGCAATCATTTACCAGCAATAAGATATAAAAATTCTGTTTTATGTTCGGGCTCATCCTTGAGGTAGGAATTATTGTTATATACTTCTGTAGAAAAATACTCAGAATTTAATAAAGTGAAGGAATGCAACTTTTATTACGGAGGGAAACACGATTTTTGTTAAGCAGACAAACTTATGCGCAGTTTACCAATAAGAAAATGAGTATATTATTTTTAGTTTCTGTCGACATTTTGTCACAAAATGAAATTATTTTTTTAATAATTCTTGAAAGTTGACAGGTTGATGATTTTACCCCAATTTGCTACACATAGATGAAAACATATACAAATACTAAATAACTCATATACTACACATCACTCGAATACAACACATTTAAGGAATAACCTCAGGTGCTACATGCTTATTTCTTTGCCTTGTAAACAAATATTACCGATTGTGCCATCGCTTCAAAGGTTTACGAAAACGAAAACTTTCAATATTGAAAGATAAAGAATTATTCCAATACTTACCGCAATAACTAGATAATCCTACCATTTAATACAATATGTTACTGTAACGTCGTCAATCGGCATCTATGCCTTCGAAAGCCCGGTGGGCACATCGGAATGTCAGCAACCGTAGAAGTTAGAAGGGCACCGCAAAAACATATCCAGCTGAGGGGGCAGTTGGGTTCCCAAGACAAGAGCAACGGGGGGAACGTGATGACTGGCCGCCTTGGCAGGGGGCTGGGGGTCGTCACGTGACCGCCAAAATGTAGGCGGGCTCGGTTCACCTCGCGCGTGGCCGCACGCAGCTCGCCCAGGGAGGAGGGACGTGCGCTCCTCGCCCACTGCGAATGCGCTGCGCTGGGCGAACTATTGGAACGCACCGGGGACTAAGCTCTGCACTACTTAGGGGGCGAGGAGCAGTGAGCGTATGGATATTGCGAGGTTGTGAAAAATAACATTGGAGTAACACTTATTTAAGGCCGCTTTGCGGCTACTATGGTCATACAGCGACCACTGTATGTAAAATTGGTTTTGTAACTTTGAGGGTAACGATAAAGGAGTTCGGGTACTCATACACACCCGATCATCCATGCCCAGAACTGGACACGAACCCGCTACCCTGCAGGCACGCTACGACATTTCAGCTTTAGGGGCCACGGGTATCCAGGCCAGCAACCTCGAAGCCTGGACATACGTAGAATGTAAATAAAGTGTTGACCGTGTCTTTGAGTAATTATTTAGTTACCACGACGCCACAATATGACTTTAAGCTATCAGCTGCACCTTTTCCGTGTAAAACAAGCTCCCACATTGCCTAAATGATTATCGTTCGTGACCATTTACTTTTTATAACAATTTCAAATTGTGGTATTCACTATGTCGTTTCATCCTTTTAGTAGTAAATATTATCATAAAATTTGTTTAAAAACTTGTAAAATAATAACGAAAAATTCTAACTAATTTTTAGAAACAGGCGACTTTAACGTCGGAAAAATACATGTTGAAAATTCAAGGATGACAGTTCACAAAACAACGAATTTTCAAGCACAATTTAGGTAATTTTCTAAATTTATCCACTAATACAAGACAAAGGCAAACCGCAACACCATAACACTGAATTGCACCCAAGCTATTTTAATAAACAATTAAGAGCCAAAAGTACACCTCATTTGGCGACATTCACACAAGCATTTTTAACTTGTCACATTGTTCACGTAATGATCCCAGCGCATGGACTCAGGCTCGAAGCAGCACAGCGCAACGATTCGCCACACAACAAAGCAAACAAAAATAACACAGGGCTGCAAAGGACGTGTCTCCCGTCGACGTCCCGACCATTTTCGTCCGTCAACTTGCCGACAAGTGTGGAAGTGCGAGCCGCGCAAAACCCTCCAGTCACATCCTGCCGACGGCTCTGGAATTGCCCCTTCCGATGCGCGCGCAGAGGCGACGGCCATACGCAAACAGCGAGGGAGGGATATCTGCGTTCATGCACGGAATGGTCCGCGTGAGTTTTAGAAGCCATTCTCAATTTAAGGCAGTCACAACTGGTCACAAGTTATTCGTAAATCATACTTCTCACATTTACAATGTTACGTCATTACGTGTATTGTTTGCTTTTTAATTGTATTTACCTTTCTGCCTGTCTCCTAGCCAGCACGACAACCTCATGTTCGCTCGTTCTTGTGCAGAAAATCCCAGCTCTCAAATCTTTTTGTTGAATTGTCATCAAAATTAAAATACCATCTTTAGTTACTAACTGTAAAGAAAGGCGTTTACTTTGTCTTCCGGATTTCCCATGCCGGTGTAATATATAATAAAGTAAGTATGTCATGTTATATCTTTGAATTTTGGGTGACGCTTAAATTTTACAGCGGCAAATAAAGTATTTTTATTAACGCTATGTATTGAGATTTTAAGCTTAGAAATACTCTTATATTACTTTCCTCAGCAACATTTGAGATGAAATATATACATTTTAGCTCAGAAAATTACCTTATTTTCGCAAGTGAATTTGCCAAACAGATACTTGAGAATTTGAACAAAAAGTGCATGCATAAAGATACCATTGGGAACAAATATCGGTTCCCCTTTTCGTTGGCATATCTGGCTCGAAATTTGTATATTCATGGATCAGAAATCTTTACATGATTAAATACTTTTTAATTTGAGAATAAAAAAATTGTTTCTAATTGTAATTAAAATAAATTATATTAATTAACAAGGATAACTAGTAAATGGTTGTTTAACTATTGACGAGATTAAATTTGCCGCCGCATTTTGCCGCACTAATCTTTCGCGACATTTAATGTATCTGAGTGTGCAGTGCCTAATGTTAAAGACCTAAATCAGACGCTGAGTAGCAGATTATTTGCACTTGTGGTCGGAAAGGACACCTGGTCTGTAGTGAACTAATGAAATACGGGAGATTTCATTTCAGAGTTCATCTAATTCGTCAATGCCACAACACCATTCCCAAAGAGGAAAGACCGGTGTTTGTAAGTCACTTTACTGTGTCACCCTCGCCGTCTGCGCGGAGGAGTGGTTTCTTAAAAAGAAAAACATGCAAAAGCAATCCGGAAGTGTCAGAAGTGATAAGAAAATTACAGCGTCAAACATGAATTACGCTCATTAATGTCAAATGTTTTGTGTTGTGCCTTTCAAACAGTATGATGCGTGTTGATGACTACAAGTACTTTTTCATAACGCATAGTTTCGTTAATAAAGAGTTAATGTTCGATCGAAAAAGACGTTTAACGAAATAATGATGCTCAAAATTACGAGAATTTCTGGGGAACTCATCCAGAAGCAATGTTGTAGAATCTAGCTACAAAAAAATTGATATTGATGGCGTTATGCACAATACATAGCTTAACATTTATCAGTGCACTCATGTGGAAGTGCTGTTAAAATTTAATTTTAATTTTACTTAAAAACTTCTGAGAGTTTTACAACAAGGCATGTTCTCAATCGTACTCTGGCACTTATTCCTCGTGATCTTTCTTTGTTTAATGTGTGTTCATATATTTGTTTCGATTTATTTTTCTAATTTCATGTACTATTAGATATTTGTCAGTGCAACCTCTAATCTTTTGTACATCGCCTTCTGTGCAAAAGAGAGCCGTCAACGAACAAGTACATTTTAACTTTATTCAATTTTGCCAAAACTACCCATAAAAGAAAAATGTCCTGACGGTTCCATTGTACTACTTTCTAATTACCTCAAATAAAATACTGGTATTTAAAATCACTATCAGCCGATATGACGTCCCTGTTAAAATGAAATACTTTTCTATTTCGATTTTCAAAAGACGTAGATTTATATAACAGCTACAAAGACGAAAGAAACTCACAAAGTCAACAACTGAAAACTCTCCCTGGTTCTCTCGAATAGTCGTGTAGCAAGGCGAAGGAAAACGCTGCAGAATTGAAATGATATTTCTAGATTCTGTATCCGAGCAAGATGTTGGATTCCCCTGTTTATACGGAAACGTCTGCATTCTGCCATCATCGCCATTCTGCAAATAGATTTCCAAGAACCACGCAATGAAATGCTTATAGCAGTCGGCCGCAATGCGGGGCAGCGACAGAAACTGTACACACTTCTACAAAGACCTTGTGTATGAAACATTTGCGCGGTGAAAACGCTTTCAAAGGCGTCTGTTAATCACTGTAGTTCAAGATGAGGATCATATAGGCTAGAAACAAGAGAGAAGCAAGTCTGAACCATTTAATAACTTCACAACGTGACAGTTCACTTTCTTGTTACATCGTAGCGCTGTAAGTGATGTACAGGATGCTACTTCCGCTTTCGACGGAAAGTACTCGCAGAGAGCGAGGAAAGTTGGGCTAAAGCAGAGGCGAATTCGCTTCCGCAAGGCGCCACAGCCTCAGCGATCACGAGAACATGAAGTAAGAGTGCGGCCCTCGCCCGTGTCAAACCCCGCCTCGCACTCGCCGCACTGTTTTCCGGGACCCGTCCCTCTGGCCACAATGCAATGTTTCAACTTTCATAAATGAACATTCTTGGTACCATAAGGCGAAGTAAACACTTCAAAGTTACCTGTTTTGCATCCTCTCTTTGATGAGTGTTGGCTCCCGGTCGCGAGGCACGCTTGTGAAGTTGGTACTTCTCCGTTCGGTCTCTGGGCTGAAGTGCAAGTCGTCAAGCCAAGATAAAGTTATAGTGTGCTGTCTTTGCATGTTTATTCTGTTTCTTTGAAATTAGTGATTTTGTTATCCTACATTATTGTATTTTTCATAGCAATTAGTTTTAGTGCACAAATCAATTCACAGTTCCTAAAAATTGCCACTTTGCCCATTCCTGGCGCGCAAACCAGCCGTAATCGGTTGCCTTTACTGTCGCAGCTGTTACAGCAGCATTGAAACTATTTTCTACAGCTTTTCTCTAGGGTTTTATCCTGCCAACAACCGGTTACTATTTTCGTTCGAAAGAGACGTGTATTCGACCATACACTAGACATCAATACTTGCAGGCTTCTCTGATCTGGGATCAGCAGGACGCGAGGCCCTCACAACACATGCATGAGAGACGAGATACAAACAACGATGCCCGAGGCGGGACTCGAACGCGCGACCCTTCGGACAGACATGCTGATTCGGTGCACGCTCTCAGCCACCTCCCCCATCCAGGTGGGCTTTCCCACTACTAGTTAGCGAATTCCATTGATTTGAAACCGTCCTTTCGCCCATTCTCTCACTGGCTTCGCCTTCTCATCTCGCGGGCCCACTGTTGCGGCAGCGCAGGGCTGAGGCTGCGAGGCGAACGCCCCGTCGGTGCCGCAGGCAGCGTTGGAGGAGGTGGCGCAGGTGGTGAGAGTGAAAAGATCGCGCTCAACGCAGGGCGTAGCATTCGCCTCCAAGAGATCCAGGAAAACGAGGGAACATGTCCAGCAACAAATAATGTCCTGAATACAGTGTAGTTTTCAAGAGTGATATGAAATGTTTTGAAGGTGTTTCGGGATGGCAAATTTAGAGTTTTCTAACTTAATATAAACAAATAAAAACGTATATCTGAATCAGTATAAAAATGTGATAATGGATATAATGGTAATAATTTGCTAGCGCAAAATGTCGCATTATTTAACTCGGCTCACCATCCGTACTTGCACATACAACTTTTCTCTACACGCAAAATAGTAGATAATATCCATTACGCCATCACATTGGATTTGGAGGGCATTAGTTTTCATTCTAACTCTCTATCCTCAAAGTACAAAAAAATCACGAATTGCCACTGGTATTATAATTAATGACAACACACACACACACGCTCCCAAAGACAATCTACAAACATTGCAAAATGCCACGCTTGCAGCAACCCAGCTGCAGGAGCGAACAGCCAAATGTTTCTCGGGACGCTGCCTTGGACACTCGAGTGGCAGCTTTCCCAGCGGCCTCTGGGCCGTGTGGGGCGCGCGTCCTTCGCAGCCGCCCAATGGCCGTCGCCTGGCTGTGGATGAAACTCAGTCCCAGCGCCCCCGCCCGCCTCCAAACTCAAAGGCGACCAAACAAACCACGCACACACGAGAAACGCCGCAACCCGCTAGCGGCTCATTCATGGTAACAAACCTTCACACTCGCATCAGTTACCTTTCATCATCACGGTTGTCCAGGAGGTCAGCACGTCATGTGGCTTGTGCCGCGCAACTGGCCGCGACCCAGGACTCTGGAGAAAGGAATGAGGAAAAAGCATAGATGGCAAGTCCGCGGTGGTAGTTAGGTTCCAGCTGATAGAGAAACCACATTTAGAAGAAAATTGTATACCTTTGACGAGAACTTTACATTTTAAATTTGTTTTCAAATTGAAGAAATCCCTGTCCATTTGTCCTGAGCCGAAGCTCTGCGATTCTGAAAATCATTCATTAGTTTTTCCAAATTTTTTCTTTAAACTTTTCGAACGGATAGTGATAATTCCTCTTTAATATGAAATTCATTTCGAAGTATTTTTTGTTCTTTCAAAAATTACACAAGTGTAAATTTTTTGAAAGATATCTCACGCCGGTAATATGTACATTTCCAGCAATTTGTAAACACTATTGTATTTGTGAGTTAAAGTACTACAAAATAATTTTAATGAAGGTTTTTCAAAAATTCAAAAATGTAATGTGAAAAACAGATTTAAATTTCGAATTTACAGTAGCGCTTAAACGCCTCTTCCTTAAAAACGGCTCCAAGTTTTTCAAATAAAGCTTTTCTTCTAAACGACATTTTACTTTATTTGAAAATAACATTTCCGTTCACTATTAAGAAACCGGAAAATTAAGAAAATTTCAAAAAATGTATTTTTGGCGGCGATAGATGATAGCTGACAAGAGTTCGCGGCAAGTCCGAATAAGTAGCCGAGACCAACGGAAATTAAAAACCAATACAGAAAAGTCTGTGACATTCTGCAGCGGCATTAGTTAAAGGGTCGATGTAGAGGCACGTTCTAGGTAGGGTCCAAATTACAAGATTCTAGAAGAACAAGCACTTCGAACTATTTACTCCAACGAATCCTCATCTATATTTAAGAGGATACAAACTCCATTGTATTGAAAATAGAAAAGTATTCTATTCGTCTTTTCGTCGATTAACAAGACGTTTGGCGTGCCGCTGTGCACAAACTCGGGATGGCCCAGCACGCCTGGTGCGCACTCGCGTCAACTCTTCATAACCACACACTGGACCGCCCATCTACAGTCTACGCATTAGCTATCACTCGAAAGAAGTTAACTTTCGCTCTATAAAAACATGCTTCTCGGTCGTCGTATTGTTAATTCCTATTGATTTGACCATCAAACATAGTTACTCAACCGCGGAAGAAAGGGAACTTAAGAATTCTGTAACTATTATATTTGAAGAAGGTGGAGTTTCAGTTGACATTACGGTTCTAGCTGAGGTCTTTATTCATTATTTAATTGCCCTTCATAGAGATACTCTATCCTTAATTGTATTCTTTCTCTTCGTTACAAAGTGGATCGTTATAGAGACGTGTCTAAGATACCAGACTTTTAATATAGAGCACATGACGTTCTGTTCAGGAATAGGATTCTAAATAAAATAACTCATGGAGATACCTTTTGTCTCCTCTAAAAAAATTACATGAGATGCATTTTATATAAAATATAATAAAAGAGATTGTACATCAGTTATTTACGAATTAACTTCCGCCTGATACGAATCGTTCTTTTCGTATATTTATATAATACAAGATTGAAAAATTATCAAAGGGACAGTAGGCGAGATTTGATAACTAATCAATTATTACGAAGTAAAGATTATTGAAGATTTTAGTCACTTAATAAAAGTCAAATGTAGTATAATTTTGTATTTTAATTGACTATATATCCTGCGAAAAGTGAAAAACTGATAGTGATAGAAGTAGGGGATCACAGGATGTTAGAACCTTGTGTTCATATAATACTCTTAATGAAATTTGTTGTTGAGTAGCTCATAGATAATTAGAATTCCCGTGTTCAAATAATTCTTATTACGAAACTAATCTGTTTCGCACAGTTTCACACGAGATAAAAAATTAAACATGTATCACGTTTATTATAATTGTAATTTTTATTTTTTATTAGTCTATCGGGTGGTTAATGGACAGTGAATTAGCTTTCCGAGGAGCGATTCCGGGTTCGATTCCCGGTCGCAGTAAAATAGAGCTGTAGTTCTCTAATGCAATGGTCGCGTTTTTAGCTGTTTCGTAGCAGTGTGTCAAAAATGCTAGATGGAAAAACGTCATGTACGTTACATGTCTCCCGTACCCACACGTGGCTAATACACTATACAAACAGGGCCCAGGTTTCGGAACACCGCTAGTTGGCCAAAAACCGGTTAATGGGACCCTAAAATGCAAAATACATTTATTACATTATTATTATTATTATTAACTTTCTCAACAATGTTGGACATTACGTCGGAATTCAGATTGAATACGTATTACAGTTGACACATTGTTTTACTTCATCAGAACACACATGAAATGAAATTTAAATATAAGAATATATTATTATTGTTGTTGTTATTTCATGAAACCGATGCGCATAAAATTAGAAACACTTATGTTGCAGCTGCACTAGTTGATAGAAGGACGCCCGGAAGGCTGCGGATGACACACGTAACCCCCTCGCCCACGCCAATGAGGCCGTCGCTGAGCGAAGGCCGAGAGGCGAAGGGAGCGCGAAAAGCTCCCGTTGGAGGTCCTTCTGCGCAGCCCCAACGGCGCCCCCCTCCGAGCACTCGCCGGCGGGGGCGGCAGGGGGCCACTCGGGGACGTGCGGCTCCCTCGGGGCAGCTGGGAGAGACGACCACAATGCGAAGGCTCAAACGCTCAGCGCCCTTTCTTCACTTTTTCGAGTTGGTGCGAATAATGCTTCATCTCGCCGCACTACGCAGCACACAGACCTCACTTGAACTTGGATCAAAGAACGTTTCTTACATTTGCTGTTCAAATGATTGATGAATGGTGATGCTCGAATAACTGAATAACCTTTTTTATTTAACTATAAAGGAGTTACTTAATAACTTAAAGTCTGCAATATAATACCGCATTCGTGTGAACATCACACCGGCTGAATTGGCTCCGAGATACATCTCTTGTTGGTGCTCCCGCTAGTCGAAATCTGTTGCTGTTTGGAGAATTCTAGCGGCCGGATATTCGAATTAAGAATTTTACGCTTTTTTTTTAGATCAATGCCCCGTGGATGCTGGAACGGTACCTTAACAAGCGGGTTGGAGATCTCACGCAGTTTTTTTTCTTTCCCCATCATTGTGGTATATCTCCCCTTTCACTCGACAACCTACACTTACACGCACTACTATCATAGAGGTCGGGTGACCAGTCAGGAGATTAGAGCTGGTCTCGGCTGAGAGGGTGCGTGCCCCATTGCCCGCTGGTGGAGAGTGGAAATCCCGTCAGCCGATGTGGTAAGTACGACGCTGTATGACCGGATCTCACGTTCTAGAGGGTAAAGAACACTGCCACCTTCCGTGACAAAACATGCACTACACGTCTTCACTCAGAGTAGTAATTAGAATATCAGTTGACACTCTCGAAAACAAAAAACAATCAACGTGTACCCTAGAGTTTTACTGTTCGGAAAATTTCTACATTAAATATATAAAATCACAACTTATAATTGCTGCACTTCCACCTTTTTCAGCTCGGAAAACAATATAAAAGATTTATTACACCGACCGAAATGAACCCCACTCCCAGAGGAGGAAGGCAATTCATCTGACCGATATAAGGTTGACACACACTATATGAGCGATAATGGAGCATTCAGAACTACGAGGAAGGAGAAACAGGAGAACCCCACCTGCCGCAAACGCCCTTTGCCCATAACACATTCACCGGTCCTTGGGGCATCAGATCCTGGTCCCAGCGGTGGAAGGCGAGTTATATGACATCTACACAAAGGACTGTCCCGAATAATATGAACAATAATGAAGTAACGATGGAATAAGAGGCAGGGAAAAAGGGTGAACCCCGAAAGATCCCTGCCGTGTCCATCACAATTCCACATAAATCGACCGGGAATCGCGGAATTGAACTCTGGTCCCAGCCGTGGAAGGCGAGTGGTCTAACCGCTTGGATCGCACGCGTTGCCCCACACGATATGAATGATGATGGAGCAATTGTGGAAAGAGGTGCTGGAGATGAAGGGAGAACCCCGAGAAAACTTATTACGCACCCGCTATGTCCCCCACAATTCCACATGGCCCGGCCGGCGATTAGAGGATAGGCCCCAGCGGGTGACGGCCCCAGCAGGAGCCAGAGGCGTCACGCCATTTCCACCGCCGGCGGCTCGCGTGGACGCGCGTGCGAGCGACGCGTAGAAAGCAGTCTTGTCGCGTCGCGGCGTAGAAAGCAAACGACGAGCTCGCAGCGGCAGCGGCAGCAGCGACGTGTGCCCGACGAGTGGGGAACGACGCCCCCTGCGCCGGAGTTTCCATCGAAAATTGAGCTGCGAGGGGCCCCAACTAGGAGTTGATGGATTGTTTGGTTATTTCGTGTTTGCGGGCGCGTTAACAGTGTTCACGCGAGAAGAGACATTTTTCATCAGGAAAGGTAACTGTGTTCTTCCTTCCCTGGATGGTGAGATCCGGCGACAACCTGAAAGTTCGGTTTCAGGGATTTCCGTAGTCAGGCATTTCCCAACAGCAGAGGACTGCCCCTGCCGGAAGAAGCTCTTGTCTTGCGACATGCGTGGTAGTGTACTGCGTGTAATTGTATGATGTGCAATTTAGGAGGGAGGATCAGACAGGGAAGAGAGAGAAAGATCTGCACAGTGTGTGGCCCGATTGTTAGGATACTGCTCCGGCATTCGCGTGGTGTTGATCGGAGAAACGACTGATGAGGCCAGCCATCCGGCAGAAGTCTCCTAAAGACGGTGGCTGAATTTGACCTACCGGAGTCGAATTCTGCCAACGTCGAGACTCGAAACCTAGAATGTCCCGGGTAGAAGTGCAAAAATTTGTTCTAATGTTATTCTATTAAAAATAGTGTTTTTTACTAAATCTAGAGGATTTGAAGGGGGTTCCCAATATGATTATTTTTAAAAGCAGTTATTAAATGCTTTATATTTGAGTACGGAGAAAGCATTATTATATCGCTTCAAAGGTGTTCTGTAAATAATGATTATTATAACACGTTAAAAAAGAAAATTAAATTTCTCATAACTCCAAATTAGTAATTCTTCATTCATGGCAGTCTTGTCCGAAAATGATAATTCAGTGAGTCATACGCTATTTTGCTCAATATTGTATCCTAACATTGTATCACTCGATTATTGATGTACATTAATTACTTCCTGATTTCCCAAAAGCTGTCATTAATCAATAAAAAATCCCTTCAATACATCGTCTTACTTAGTACTTAGCCTATATTCGGAGAACACTCATCTCTAAACAGTATACTGTCTACGGCAAGAGCAAGAACGCATAAGACCGGAAATTCCCCTGCCTGTTTTTCTTCTTCTCCTAAACCCGCTCCGGGGACGCGAAGAGTTGAACTAGCCGCCTCCCGAGCGCGTGGTTGCCGCGTGCGTGCGGCGCGTCGTCCGCCTCTGCCCTCGTTGCCGCCGCCGCTCGCTGAACAGCTGGCCGGTGCGCGGAGCGGCTTAAAATACTGCGAGGGAGCGACTGTTGACCTTGCCGGGCGGCCTCCGCAGCGCGGGCGCGCTCGCAGCGGGCGACTGGGCGGAGGGAAAGGGCAGTGATGGCGGTGTGACGAGGCACGCGACTACCTTATGGTGGCCGTGGGAAGATCGAGGTATGGCGAGGTCAGGGGAAGGGCTTGGGTTGATTGGGCGGCGACTATTCAATGGTAGTGGTTAATAGCGGGGATCAAAAGGCATGCGACTAGCTTGTGATGGAGATGGGATGAGCATGGGAGGGGCTTGGAATTGGCCTGGGTTGGTTGGGAGGTGGCGGTGACTCAGAGATGGCAGTGAGAGTGGCGTCAGATTTCGGGGTCAAGAGACATGCGGCCGGAATGGGATGGGGATGGCGATGAAGGTAAGATGGAATGGGAGGAGATGATAGTGGTATTTGAGGGCAAGAACCAAGAGTCTGGAGCCTTTATGGGAGGGCAAGGCGGAGATGTAGGTAATGGAAAGGAGGAATGTTAGAGTTTGGCATGTAGATAGCATGGGATGGGGCTTGGATGAACGAATGAAAGTGGCGGGGCTGGGCAATGGTACAGTCAGTGATATTGCACGTCGAAGATCAATGGACATGTAGCGGGAGGGACGAGTAATTGGTGTTGACGATGATGACGGTGTCATGCTTGTTACTGGACGTAGGTGAGCGAGACGATTTTATGTCTTTTCCTTTTCTGGGCAGATTATCAGAGTTTGCGGTTTACCTTAGTCTTCCACTGGTCGAAGACGTGAATTAATAATAAAGGTCAATGAATGAGAATAAGATAAGGTGCGGAGATAAGAGATCCTAGTACGACAGAATGACTTGATGAATACGAACAAATCTGACACTGGATTCCAACGCGAGACTGGAACCCTGTCATCCACTCCGAGTACTTGGCCAATGCTCTATGTCTCCGTGACACCTCACCGGGCAAGGCAACAAGTAAAGAAGAAAATATTCGGAGGTGGAGACGGTCTCGTGGTAACATTAAGCATCTTTCAACAAGTCAATATCCGGGAATATTGAGAAACCAAAATAAACTAAAAATATATTAACTATACTGACGTCGAAATGTGTGAAAAAGGAACAAACAATAGAACCCAGAATATTAATACGAAATAATACAAAATATTAGCATAAAATAATTAAAAGACCCAACAACAAAACATTTTGATAATTTGATTTATTATCAGAATGTCCGTGCGTTTGCTATATACATCACATAATGGAAAGCGTCATCAAATTCTTGACCCTGGTAATATTTGCGTTTTTGATAAACTCGTCGACAAAAAGCAGTACATAATGGATTTCATCTGACCGTTGAGGTCGCTATGAAAATCTTATGAGTCATGAGATGGTGCCAGTGACATCTATGCGAACTACTGATGAGCGAAGCGAGTGCACAAACCTGGCACTTGCACACAAACGAAGAAAGGAGGCGTCAAAAGGAGCTGTAAACATTTGGCAACACCACGCACAGTAGGGTTGATCAAGTAATCATTCCCGTTATGTTTTCGCAAGGGCCAGAAAACTTCGAATAATATTAATCGCAGAACATAACAATTTTCAAAACAGATACTTCATTCACAACCAGTTTTAAATTATTGGGCATTTTACACATTACAGTTATTGTCTGTATTTTTCTTAAAATCTCGTTAATGTTCAGAATGAAAATTATAATAAACAATGAATTTGTGAAACTGTTTTTATATCAAAATAAATTAAAATAACATATCAAAACCATTCAATTTTTTTAAATTGTATCTCAGTACTCACAATTATTGTTAAATTACATCTTAACCTCCATTTTTTAATTACTTTTGTAGTAATAACAATTATTTTTAAAGTTAACTTCAAAAATGTACGTTAGGATATAATTTTATAACTTGTCATTAACAGGGATTGTTATTATTTTAACAGCGGATGGTTATTTTTTAAATCTTGAATGGTGTTGATACGAGAACATCATTTTAATTTATTGTTATATAAAAACACAAATTTCGCAATTTTGTCTTTTTCTTATAGTTGGCTTTGTTCTAATGTAATAGTTTTATTCCGTTTCTAAAACTTTTGCTAATAGCAGAAATCATTAAAATCAGTCAATTGTCAAGCTCGTGGGGTTCGGAGGGGCGGAACGGACTTGGCTGACCTCGCGGTAGTAATCAAAGCAGGAGGAAGTAGGGCGGTGGAAAAGGAGAGGTCCCAGAATCCAAGTGACAGTGGGAACAGAGTTATCTGAAGCGGTATCTTTGTAAGGTATTGCCAAGATAACGAATTCAGAGAGTGAGATTAACACTCTTCGTAGACAATCTGGTAAAAACGAAGGCTTAAATCGCTTGAGGAAAACTGAGGTGATCTTTGACGCTGTAAAGGTTTTTTTTCGCGAATTGTTTTCACAAGTAGACCAACTCGGACCACGCGCGTAACCCGCATCAGCAAGTACCTTTATCTGAAGGGATCAGCAATTCAGCTGAATCCCATTTTTTATCCCCCAATCTTGTTAGCCCTGGAAGAAATATTGGTGATAGTTAAGGATGAAAGAACGGCACACACATGTAGAACTACTCATATACACCCATGCTCGAGGCGAGACTCTAACCAGCCGCCTTCTAGTCCGAGACAGCTACGGTTCTACTGTCCTGACGATCTCGGCCATCTCGGCAGGCCGCGTTACGGTAATGCTTTATCCATACCACGTAAACTGATGATACCTGTATTTAAACAAACACGGAAGCTTAAAAAATGTTTATATCTAAATTTTTCTTTTGAAATTCTACCCTTTATTTGCATCATTCTATGGTAGCATGAATATGGGATCTGTTGAGATAGCAATTGGTTACAATGTAACAAAGTAGATGTACTACAATAATAATAATTATAGTAATAATAACAGTAATAGTAAATATAGTAAAAATATTAATATTAATAATAATAATAACATCCTTCCCCCCTAATTGATATTCAATGATAACAACCTTGTCTTAAACAAGGGTTGCAGTCAGAAGTCTGATCTCCATAATTCCACACTTGGATCTCTCCAGGACAGAGTACAACTGGGCTTACTATAGAGGTACAACTGTCACCGGGACAGATTACAACTTCGTCTAGTATATACGTAGAACTGAGTTTAGTATAAACTGGACGGAGAATTCGATGGTAAAGGTCTAATTATAATGCATGAGTAATTTCGAACATTGAAAAACTAGTGGAGCTGAAACAGCACACACTTTCTGGTATTATTTCTCAATTTGCAATTTTCGAAAATTCACAGGGTTCAATGAAAATCAGAGCTGCGGAGGAAGCGGCTTTACATGGCGAACGGTCTTCTCTTCCTTCTCCGTCTTCCGTTTCCCTCATTCTCGTCCATCTCTTTCCTTTCCTCCTTTTCTTCTTCTTCTTCCCCTTCTTATCCTTCACCTTCTTCTCCTGCTCATAATTTACTTTCCTCTTCCCCTCCTATCTACATCTTCTCCTTATCCCCCCCCGTTTACGCCGTTATTCCTCTTCTCTACCTCCCCTCCGCTTCTCCTTCCTCCTCCCCTTCTGCTTCTCTTCCTCAACCTTCTCCCTACCCCTAGTGGTTTATTGCTTTTTCTCCTTCCTTCCTCTTACTTCTATTTGTGACTCCAACACATCCTTTCCACTTTCCCAGCCTACTTTTCTGAGAACGGTTGACCCCACAGAGGTCTGATCCGGAGCTTTTCTATGCAAATACGAAATGATTTGTGAAGGTCGTGGTGGTTATACGTGATACGTAGTTAGTTGAGTTGCGAAGTTTTATCGTTCATTCAGTTTTATCTCGACAAGAAATCACGAAGCGTGAGCGTTTCCAGTGATAATGGATTCAAAGGTAATTTCAGCTGATACAATAATTAGTTGTAAATTTTTCATATTGGAATAAAAATTTGAGAAATGCCAAAAAGTTACTCAAGATGCAAAGACGTCTTGAAAGAATCATTAAAAGACATTTTGAGAAACGGAAAGAGAACTATGAAATGAAAGTTAGGAATGCAGAATTGTATCACTTGTTTCAGTACTGAAAACATAATACGTAATAACTGTTCAGCCGCTGTGTATAAACGATTTGTTTTGAACAGGAGATCGTCATTAATGATTACGTTTATTCTGACTTCTTTTCAGAGGTCCTGGTTATTTCATTCATGATTTAACAAAGTGTAGTTTATATATTGCTGACTTATTGCTAGCAAAATGAAACAGTATCGAAGTTGTCATTCATCCAGTACTTCGTATCCCTTATTTAGAGAATATTGAGGGAGAAGAGGAAGATAATTTCTACATTCTGTGTTCTTCAGAACACTTTTCAGCAATAAATTTCAAATTAAAATAAAGATTTTACTCATTATCAGTTGTCACAAAAGGGTGTGATTTGGAATATTTTATTAAAAACAAGTTTTCGGGTTGCGAGAACTAAAACAAAAATCTCTAAAATACTAGTACATTTATATAAAGATGCAATTAATAATATCTTTTGTATGTATAACATTAGTAATAATCATTAATTACAATAATTGAATATTCTATTTTTTATCTTCACGAGCATTTTATAAGACCGGAAGTTACTTATATTTGTACTTTTATTAAATGTTCACAAGGAACAGTCGTACCGGGCGTAGTGTAAGAGTTACAACTGCGTAGCGATTCTATCATATTATTCCCATATTGTATCTCGTTGCATACAAAAATTCGTTTATGTTCACATGGTTCAGGGGATATCTTCAACGCGAAGTGTCCTTGTCCAAGTGGCCTCCAATCCGCAAGTTTTTTTAGGAAGTGCAGAGATATGCGGGCTGGGTGTCAAGTTCACATAGGCAGTTAATGTTCCAATGATAAAAGACATGATTCAAATATTTAATTCAATTTCGCTCAATGTCTGTGTTTTCCTCCCTGGAGTCTGATTTCAGACGTTTAAAGCATTGATCTGTCAACACGCCTGAGGTTTCAAAACGAGGATATAACTAGGCAAGACCGGTTGCATATCAGTTCTGTTTACCCACGTATATAGTTATAATGTATGTAGTTATGTGTTGTAAATTACGAGCATTTTGCATGATGTTTAATGTTACTGACATAATTTGCGGCGAACTATTGTAATTTGATGCAAATATTTATGTTAAAGATTTATTGATATAAATTATTTGTGGAAATCTGAAAAATATTAATATACAGTAAATTGTGCAAATTGCAAAATTTTAATAAAATAGTACAAAGTTTGATTTTTATTTTTGTGTGCATAAATCAGATGTTTTAATTAATTCTATTATGTGTGCGGTATGTATATCGATTTTAAAGTGTACAATTTGTGACGAATTTGAGACTGATAAGGCTTCAGTCTCCACGAACTCAGAAGCCGATAAAAACTATTCACAAATATATTTGTAGGATGTAATTTTCTAATGTAACGAAACCCATTCATTATCTCAGTTCATTATCATATCTCATTCAATCGTCTGTACATTATAAATGCTTTCCATAAATCAACAAATAAAAACAAAGTTGATAATCAGCTTAAATTAAAATGTATTTAAAACAAATCATCCGGTCACCAGGACACTACATTTACGGATTCAGTCCCCAGAGCAATAATGAGGTTTCGCGTCTGGTAGTTGTGGTGTTTGTGTGTTGGAGGAGGAGCTGGAGGCGGAATACACGGGGGAGATGCCGATTTCGGCTATCCGCACCGGGTATCCAGTATGTCCCTCATGGGGACACATATTAACTTTCACGTTAAACAAACACTTGCGAGCTCCTCGGTCTGTGGTCACCAAAATCACAAGGCCTTGCAGGGCAACAGACATACATGAAGGACAAGGGTACAACAACCATGGGCTCGAACCCGCGACACGTTCTATTCACCTCCGCGATCCAGGTCAGCTCTTCCGAATCTGCGCATCACCACCTGAAAGGGGCGGAGTCCCTCATTTGGAGATTATATTTATCCCCAAAGGCGGCTTCGAGCGCCTTCTCCTCTCGTAGCAACGACGCTCAAAATATCGGAACCTTGCCAAGGAGAACGGCCGTCACGTTGGGGTCGCGAGGGCGG
>BOPP01000222.1:1441034-1455328 GCA_017312745.1 Gryllus bimaculatus | reverse complement strand
AAAAATACTTATTTCTCTTTCTTTTTAAATTTATTAAAATTGAATTTTTAAACTATTTTTAGGGGGGTATTTTGGTAAATATTAGAACGTTTAGAGTATTTTGAGTATCCCAATATTTTCATTACTTTTTCCACGGATAAAACACGAGACATAAGAATGGTGCAGGTCTGATTTTCATTGAACCCAATGAATTTTCGAAAATTGCAAATTCAGAAATAATGCCAGAAAGTGTGTGCTGTTTAGCTCCACTAGTTTTCCGATGTTCGAAGTTGCACATACATTATAACTAGACCTTTACCATCGCATTCTCCGTCCCGTTTACACTAAAAGGCGACCGCCCGGAAGCGCGCAGCCGGCGCGGCGCGGGGCCGCAGGAAGGTCGCGAGCGCGCGGAAACGACGTGGCAACCGCGCGGGCCACATGCAGGACGCGTGCGTTGAACTGCAACTGTAAAAGTGCGTTTCCTCCCAGGAACACATTATTTATATGCACCTCGTCCGCTGCAGTCGGCCCGGAAGACGCCCTCCGCCTCTGGCCCGGCCACGGACGGCGATCGGCGACCAACACCCAGCAGGAGTCAGGAGGAGTTGATCATTACACGAAAAGGGTACCCTCGTAGTTGGGGCCCGTGATGGACCGAGGACCTCTAAATACGTGTTAATCAAAATTTGAACATAAATATTAGAACATAAATATTTAAAATATTTCAATATTAATTCAATCAATCAATTTGGCTTATTTTACGTGGCGAGGCTCAGGGCAGCAGGCCTCCTCTTCCACCTGACCACGCCAATTGCGCTACGCTCCGTCCGCCTTCTAGGATGGAGGTATCACTCAGGCGACGAAATAGGCGATTTGAATTTTGCTCAGAGGAACATTTACATGCAGTAAATCTTCTAACATGGGACAGCCGGCTTGACTTCCCCTCGAAAGAAGGCGTACGAAGGATAGTATTTGCCCGTAAAATTCACGGTTTCGATCGGGTTTGAACCCGCAAACTAGGGCTTAACAGCCCGTCACGCTAACCTTTACAACCGAACCTACTTAATTATTTAATTTGTAAATGTTAGAGTTTCTTTTCGTATTTATTTTTAGTATAGATGTTCAAAAATTCAATATTTTTAAGGTTTCCATAGTTTGATCATGCTTAGGGCCCCATATGATACTAGCATAACCCTTTTACAGTTCTTGTCATTTTTTTGCGATGCAAAGAGAAGTTGAATTAATTGCATAGTTTATGTTTATTTTGTCTTCTTTCGTTGTTTTTAATGTAATTCTGCGACCATCTCTTTTGTTAACTACTCTTAAATATACCCATTAATAATATTTATGTTATTGTGACTAACTTGACATGTACCGTGTAAGTTACTTCAATATTTTGCAAAAACTGATGTTAATATTTTTTAACAGGTTGACTGATTTTGAGTTGACAGTTGAATTTGTTGCCTTCAATTGAATTACTTTGTGAAGTGCAAAGACGTTCACGAACATCAATTATAACCGCAATATTGTTACCTCCATTTTAAGAAATTGTCATAAATTCCTAAATAGTATTTTATACCACCATTTAAGTGCAAAACATTCGCTCTTTTCTATCTTCCAGTCTTTGCAAACTTTTATGTACGGAAGTATATTAGGTCTCTTTTTCCGCTACCTACTCTCCCTTTCGTTTTTTACTTTTCAATCTTGCAGTGGAACGTAGCTTTATTGGACGACATAGCCATAATAGTATGTTTCTCTAGCTGCATTATTCAGTATCGAAACTGAATTTTGCAACTTTATATTGGGAGAGTATTATAACGTAAGCAATACGGTTATTACAAATTTTCCGCGAACTAATAGTTTAATTTTTCCTGAATTCATCTTGCAAATCGCGAGGTGCAGGTGACTCGAAGTCAGAGGGGACTGCGGTGTGTCAACCGGCCTCAACTGCGCCACCCGCTCTCCCAGCCAGGGCCGCCTTAACCCTCGCCAGAAGAGGCCGAGAGGTGCCGCCTCCCCGCGCCCCACGCCCCGCGCAGCGATCGCCCGGGCGATGACGCAAAGGGCCCAGGATGCCGCCCCAGCGCTCGCTCACGCCCGCTCGCGCCCGCGCGCGCCACACAGTGGGCCAGGGCGCATCCACCAGGCCTTTGCTAAAACAGCACGTACTTTCTCGCCCGTAATTCCATGTAATATTACGCGAAAAGTACTCAAAGTTTCGAAACATTGTATATTGCCTTATTTCAAAATATACCTCTAAGTAACAATTTCCATTAAGAGAAAAAATTGCTATCTCCATAATTGTAGTTGTACGAAGACACCGAAAAAAATTTTGAATTTTTGCAATTTCCGAAAAATCAAAAATTTCAACGATAAGACCTACATCATGCTCTTAAACGTCTTTCACACTACACAACAACAACAACATTTAATCAAAAACAATAGAACTATTTTTTTAATTGAAAATCTTCCAAGAGCTTCAGGTAAAGTTCCCCACGAAATTAAAATATTGGTTTCAAATATCAGCCGAATTTAGCTGCTAGCGTTGTTCTCAGACGGCCAGATAGACGTTTTGCCGTCATTCGATTTTTCGGTATCAAGTATCCACAAAACATTGATTTAGGCTACATTACGTATTAGAGGAATTTCCCCCAAAATTTATCAACTGGATTTATCCACTTTTTCGTCATCAGGGCTCTGTAATAAGAGTTTTTCTGCCAACAATTACCCGTTTTTCGGCATCATGAGATAACTTTCTCTTAACTCCGTAGCGACAAAGTAAGACAATTCGTTGACATTAACCATTCAATATGGCAAAACCAGTATCTGAGATCAGAAGCTAAGGTCAGAATATATTCAGAACGTAGAGTAATTAGACCTATTCTGTCATGTGTAGGCAAAACGAGACCCGAAAACGAAAACATGGAAAATTATAAAGATACGTGAGTGTTCAGAAAAGTAATGAATAAAAAGCTAAAGAACAAAGAAGCAATATTAACTTACAACAAACCTACCTTACAGAAACTACACAGACTGGACTCAGAAAAGAAGAAGAAAATGGAATGAACACAGAGAATGAAGTTAGACTAGCGAAGGCTTCATATCTTAATTTTTTTTTGTATTGTCAATGCAGATGTATTGTAAATCTCTTGGCTTAAGGTTACCAATTAGCGAATTATTATTGTTGTTGTTACAATTACGTCGGCCCACTGTGCGAACCGGCCCGCGCCGCAACAACACAGCTGATCGCTGGGCCTGCGGCCGCGCTGCTGGCAGGCGTGCCCGTCGCCGCAGTGGCGCGCCGCCAGCGCTGGCCGACGCCCGGGGCTCTGCGCTTGAGGGCAGTGGGCGAACGGCGCAACGCGTCTCCTTGGCCTCGCCTCCGGCCTTTTCGACGACCCTCGACAGTCCTCATTGATGTAAAGGAAAAATAAGCTTTACACATTAATTTTCAATACCACACTAATTTACAAATTCATGAAACAAGGAAGTAAAATAATGTTTTTGTTGAGTGAGAAATTTGGGCCAGAATTAGAACCCAGAAAGCTAATTATCATGAGTGAATGATGTTTGATGTTTTAAGGTTTACTACTTCATTGCTGTGTGACTAAGGTACTGAAATAAAACACGTAATGATATACTTACTATCGTTGCAGTTCAAATTAATTATGCCCACGCGGGGCGTTTGGACATTTTTTGCCCGCTCCACTCCAAGCTCTTTTAGTTGATTCAGTGATTGATCACTGATTCCGGGCGCAGCAATTGCTAAGGTAATTAGTCCTGTAAATGTGATTTTCCCCCGCTGGCTGGTGAGATCCGACCTATCTAACGGCTAACGGGATATTTCCCAACCAGGCACCTCCCACCAGCCGGGACAAGCTCTAAACTCCTGACAAGTCTAGTAGGTGTAGTAGTGTAGTGCATGCAAGTGTACGTTTGTGTAAAGGATGAGGGTAGGAACAGGAAGAGGAAGGAATGATCGCGTGCTGTCCATGACCCATGTGTTAGAGAACTCCTGCGGTATTCGCCTGGTATTGGTACTGATCAGAGAAACCACGGAAAACTCTAGAATTCTCCTCTAGACAGTGCCTGAATTCGATCTAAGTAGCTAGTGTCGAAAGCCTGCCACCGTCAGGACTCGAACCTGTCAGATCTAGGTCAGAGCAGTGACAACAGCCTCTTCTTCCGGTCGCTACAAACGCAGCAAATGTGAGTGATAATGCAATATTGGCATGTTTTCTTGAATTTAAAATTCCCATCTGTCACTCTTATTGGACTGTTGTCTATTATACTATATATTAAAGTCACAGATGCGTCTTTAGTAGTAATACTAGCGGTAATAGATGTACAACAGTTAGTTTATTATTCACAAGCTCGATAGCTAGAGTTTAATTATAAACGAGCATAATGGTCACATGATGCGCATGTAATATACGTGTTGTGTTTTCCCATCGTTTTTTTCTCGTGTTGATATATTTTCTAGTGTTAATCGAATATGATTAATTGAATTACATTTGACTTCCGCGGTAGTTATTAAATGCACGGCCTGCTGCACTAGGGCGATCGTTCATGGGAGCAGGCGCAATGGAAACAACATTCCGGTTACTTTCCGGTTGACCGCGTGCCAAAGAGTTCGCAAGTTGTGGGGAGTGGGGGAGCAAGAGCGGATTGAACTATGCAACGGTAAACTGATATCATGCCGTTGGAATCCTATGCATATGGCGTAATAATGTTCGAATACCATTAGTTGTCACCGATGTCGAGCGCCTGGTGACATCACGTACGGCGGAGGCAAAAGAAAGCTTTTGCTGATGGTTTAGGACGGATCTTACCCAGAAACGAAAATTGTCCATGTACGATTTTTTTTCTCAGCTGTAGCTATCATATTAGATTTCAGTATTATCAATGTTCCCAAAAATGTTTGAATTTTTCAGCCAAAGAATGAAATCTTGAGATTTCCTATTACTTTCATTTGTCTACCATTTAATGCAATAAATCTCTTCAAACTTTTCAACGTGCAGTCTTCTTTTATCATCAGTATATGAAAGATACTGATGATAAACGCTAAAAATAGCTACCTAAAAATATGAAAAGAAAATGCCTGAGGCAAAGTCTATGGAAAATATTGGATTTCATTCATATTTGAATTCTCAAAATTCTAAACTATATGTTTTAATCGAACTCTCCAAAACATTCGTTCATCCTTGAGCGCCTCGAGAACACACATCACTAAGACAGCAAGTGCTGAGCAAAGAATGCAGAGAAACACACGTCACGTGGCCGAGTGCGCAATGCTTAAGGAAATCATTGCCTCACGGACGAGGCGGCGAGGTTGGCAGGACGAGCGGCCAAAGGCAGGTGAAGTGGCCGGAGAGGCGCCGCTGGAGCTGCTGGCAGCCCTCGCTTTGCACGTCGTCGCACGACTGCCCTGCCAGCACTGCTGGCTCCCATTATCATTCCAAACTTCATGAGGTGCCTTTCAACGTTTCCAAATAATGGCCACGAATTCTTGTAGAATCTAAACACATGTTTTTGGCGAATCTGGTTTAGCTCAAAGAAGAAAATCATAAAAAATTAAATAAGGAGGTAAGAAACCATTCGGATGCGTTTCGAACCGAACCCGTATCCGGAACCCAAACATTTTGTTATTAAATCCGAAACTTCAATATTTTGTAACCGATATGAAAGCTGTTATCCAAACGTTTCCCATAAAAACTCAAAATTAAATCCGAATCAGAAGTATTTTATTACTCAAATGCAAACCGGTTTGAAATAAACACAACATAACTTGATTATTCACTAAGAAAATTACATCACATTACTTTCGTATAAACTCTATAACAATTGAGACATCTATACCTTTTACGAAGTTTGAAATTCTTTCTACAAATTATCTCCCACCAAGGAATAAAACAACAATGAAACACTACATGCATCGCTGAAACGGTGAGATGCAAGCAAATGCTTCCTGTGCTCGAAGAGATAGGCAGCAAATCTAGATTAAAGGGAAGATGAACAAAAACTTCTTCACATGCAACTTCTTCAACGCAATATCTGAGTTAATAAATACGTAAATCTCGCAAATCATCCGATCTATTCAGCATTAAACTTAACCTTCCTTTTCCTTACTACAAGTTCTTTTCCCGAACTTTCTCGCTTCATATCCCGTCTCGAATTTATCCTCTCCGTTTCTCCACTGCCTGACATCCAGACGTCTCGTTACTTACATCACGTGTTTCCTCGTCTTTCTCTCTCCCCCAGCTCAATCCGTTCGAGTTACCTCTAGAACTGGCATGGACTTCCGACATCTTTCCTAACTGCAGAGACCTGGGGATTTATTAAGCACTCTCAGGGACGTAATTCTTTCCCCGTTGATCTCTCGATGGAGACGCGGCAAGTTCTCGTTTCACTCGCCGTGCTGCTGGTACGCTCTTGGGTATGTCTCGTTACGTCCTCGGATCTCTGACAGTTCTCTGAACGTACTGCAAAGTTTTCGAACGGTGGTGATTTTACCCTGACTCCACTACTGTCAGTACTCTCACTGTACACTTCCGATACCCCGACGCAAGTTACTATTCGGGAGCGAGTGTGTCCTCATGATACTGGCGGGTGATGACTGAGCAACGATGGTACCCTTTGTATTGTGATGATTTATCACAAGGTCAACAAAAGCTAAATTTTGTATGAACAATAAGCACAAATGACATCAACAATGGCGAAACATAAAGGAGTTATATGGCGAATAATAAATAATTAAAATGTAAGGGAAGGTAGTGTGATAAATGAAGGGAAAAATAATGAGGTTTGTAGCGAATAGAATATCATATGGACACGTAATTTCCGTGAGTACTTAGTTAAATTAAGAAACGAATCTAAGGATCGGTAGTCAAAGACTAACTAAATAAAATATTTGGGCGGTACTAACCAATTAGAAATGAGAATGTGTGCGAGGAAGGGAAGGCCCTGCGTAATTGAACCAAAGAGAAACGCAACTAGGTACTGAACGGCGCATCGTGTGGGGCAGAAGAAGAGCGCGTGTTAGAAAGACGAGGCGGAACGCCTTGAGGCTCGACTACGATCGGAGACATAAAATACATAAATAGGACAAATGGCATGGTAAATAAGTAAATAAAATATCAGATAAGAAAATAAAATACCTTATTTTTTCAGAAAGGGGTGTTAAAATAATTTTTAATTTGCAATAATTAATTTGCAATAGACCAGCATGTAGAATGCTATGCCTGTAAACTTGCAATGCGTTTATCTCAAGAGAAATTTTGGAGCATAGGCCCATCTTTTAGCTACCTCCTCAATTGTGCTGTGTTTATAAACATGTGGGTATGTGAAGCGGTCAAAATTCAAAGGAGAGTTCAGGAAAGAAGCCTTGGGGAACACCCGCCGTGATGGACTGAAGATTTTAACGGTTTCACTAAATGTTTACTGACAACGAATTCGGCGCCCTTTCACCACGCGATAACCTCTCGACGCTCTCTCGATACCCTCTCGTTCTCCCCCTCACCGCCGAAGCCCCGCCCCCTTCGTTCCTCGCGTTCGAGCACGCACGTGTGTCGAAGGTGGCTAATTGCAGCAGGGCACAGCCGTTGGTATCGCCCGCCGCCCGCGGCCGCCGCCGCCTCCACTTCGCTAGCCAGTGCCAAAGTTCAAGGACTCCTCTTCCTGTCAGGCGAGAGAGATGTGTCTTAATTTAGACCTCATTCTTTCATCCACTACAATACCTTGGCAGCGTGCCCTCCGATGGACTAGTGCACGCCCGGCGGGACATGTGTCGTGTCCGTAAACATACTCAACACGCCTGGCACAATCTCCTTCACGTGGAGACCGTTTCTAGAATGGGACACCGTTCTCATTCCGGCAGCGCCGGACCTTCAGACAGGGTTCCTTGTTACCTTGGGTAAAATTTCAACAAGGTTTCATAGCGTACGTATCGTGTTGTTTGTGGAGTGGTCTACAAAAATAATGTACAGAATCCGTTTGTGAATGTACTAAATTATGATCATCTCACATGCTGTAGAACTACAATAATAGTGATGTTAATAATAATTATAGTAATAATAATAATGTCTTTAAATAAGGATCAACAATAGTTTATTAATACAAAAATCCTAAAAAAGAGCCATATAGCCATAATATTATCTTACACACTTACATGTATGTTCAAAATATTCTCGTGAGAAAAAATGAACAATTGCTTTCAAAAATATAAAGTCAATCTCACTTTTCAATTCAAAACATGGTGCATTGACCATTGACTAAAGACCGAAACGTTAGTATCTAAAACAATTAAGCTCATTTGACCTAAATTCATAAAGGTCTGAAATGTTTATGGTATTTAAAGTTGTACCTTAAACAAAGACGCAGTATGCATACTTTCGTTGTGACACCAATGAACATAACACGTTACAGCAAATTTCTACATGACACCTCCGAAATACGAGATGGGTGTGATGAAAAAGCCTTACTGACCTGAAACCCGAGCAAATAAAACCCAAGGTTACCAACCCATTCACTTATTCCTCGCAATAATTTTCTACTCTCAAAGTTAGAAGTCTTTGAGCGGCTCCTATAACTTGCATTGTCTGAAAACCAAGAAGAATCATTTTGTAGTCCTTAAAAGGTTTACAAAGGGGCAATATGAAACATTACTTAACGCAGTGAAAGTTTTAAATTTATCCGTTACTAAGAAGTTTGTATTTAAACAAGTTCTTCCTATCCTTTAGATAATGCCATAGGTGCCATGCGTCTTGTATTGTATTGTGCGGTATTATTATTATTATTATTATTATTATTATTATTATTATTATTATTGTAAGTGTTGTAATTTTTGGCAATTATTGTCATTAACTGCCACCGGGTCATATCCATTGCGCAGTTCTAATAAATGTTAATGTATGTATGGTATGTATTATGCCGACATGGAACCATATACGAGTATAGGGGGTTAAAAATTGAACATGTTGCAAGCATCATTTGCTTCATGGTCTTTTACAAAACGATACAATTTTATTCTATAGTTAAAATGATATTTCCACATTCTTTCGGTTTGAGATACATCTCTTTTGAAATTATAGTGCGATTTCGGTTATAATAACATCTGGTACAAACATTTCTTGGTTCACTACACTCAGAGGGTCCTTCCTCAGCTCATGGTTCCCGGTTTAAGGCGCCGGAAACCTCCTTCGTCCAACCCTTTTCGTTACTCTGGAAGGTTCTCACCCCGCAAGAAATCCAGGGCCACACCACGAGGAAGGTTTGGAAGGGGACTTGATGACTCAGCCTTTTCTACCAAAGTTCCCCATTACCGAGGGCTTTTCCTGGTATTTAATGGGGTGTATACCTATGAGCAAAGGAGGAAGGAAACCCTGACAGAAAACAAGGTGGGAGGGGGGCCTCTCGTATGGTTGAGTAACGATTTAGGAACAACCTTCCTAAGGGATGGCAACCCTGAAAAACATCTACCTAGGATTAAACATGGGGGTTGGACGCAGCGGCTAACATCCCGGCCTCCATTAAAACAAAACTTCAAGTTCAAAGCGTTTTAAATATGCCTCGACCGGACATTAAATTTCGAAAACGAGTAGTAAATTATAGCCAGAAAATGGCTCAACGATATACAAGGTTACGCATGCAAATCCCCCCCCCCCCCGAACATATACCCACGAACAAAGCAGAGGGAGGTCATCTGCGAATTGAAAAAATGAACCTGACCATATTATACCTTAGCGGAAACGAAAAAAGAAGGCGACAGAGGAAGAAAGATTTTGAATGAATATCTCATTAATTGGATTTGTTGGTGAAGTAGATACCTTTTTTTATGTTTGATCAATAAATAGAGATATTGCAGGTACTCAATATTTTATAATTCCACTTAATTGGATCATTAGTGGAAATTAAAATATTATAACCTGACAATATCTCTATTTGATCAAAAATAAAAAAAAGGTAGTCTACTTCAACCAACAATCCAGAGTTAATGATGTCGGCTAGTCAAGCCTCGTTGGTCTGCCGACTTTACAAGACATCCCTGAAATTTGGTCTGGCAAACTACATATAGGGTTCAAATCACAATGCAGTCGTTAGGGAAGTAACCCCAAATATCATCAATATTCAAATCAAAAGCTCGTCATTTGCCGCCTCAAAAGCAACCCGCTGCAGCCCGCGCTTCTTCCTGGCTACATTGGCGGAGGAAACGGAGGTACGCGACACGTGACCGTCTCTCACTGCAAGAAATACGAACTATCTCTACACCTTCCTCTTCACTACATCCTGCGAGTGGAGGTGCTCTGGACTCCATTAGAAGCCGCATCTTTTAGATATGACTCTGTGACTGCACCCCAACTTTATCCTCGTATTCATAAATCTCTCATCCTCTACTCGTATCCCAATACTGGAAGCCCACACTCCTTACAAAAGGGTCTCCAAATATGTTCACCGTCCTTCCTCCACACCAACGCCAATACTCTAAAAAATCTGTATATTCACCTAGACACTTCCTTCCAAATGATACTAATCACACAGAATACAAGCACAACGTTTACTGTACAATACTGATCAAACAACATATTTGAACGACCACTCGCACCCAAAGCCCATCTCATCGAAACAATTAACGTACTAAAAAACTAAAAGACAAAATCTCCAAGACAATATTTGTTATAACTAAAGCGGACAATAGGCAATTCTATAGGATTCTGACAAGGAAGAATAACAACAACAAAGTACTCGATTTGATCAAGGCAAACAACGGCATCTCACTCTAAAAAACGACCCCACTAACAACACCACACTTCCTTAAAACAAGAAACTCGCCTGATCTAAAGCTCTATTCACTCATCACAGACGATTTCTTCCACGCAATCCACTCCTCCACGATTATATGGTTTACCTAATAATACAGCAACAAATCAAACTGTCGCCCATTTAGACGCTTATGTATCATACAACAACACCTAACACCACACGAATTGCTTACAAACTGAACAAAGAGCTTCAAACAATACGTCAGTTACCACGACACCTCCAACACACAATACTCAACAGTTTTGACCTCATTGAACAAGATAAGAAGGACTCCCAGTGCCCTCTAACGCCAAACTTGTTTCTTCGAATGTGAGTAAACTCTTTTACTCAGGTGCCTACATCTGACTGCAAAATATTCTTAAAGACCAATTGACAGATGATCCCAGTGTGCCGTTCCCATCAAAACTGAACTTGTCAATATCTAATTTCCCTGCTGCATACGATGCCAAGCTACTTCAAATTTAATGACAAATTACTACACCCAAGATTCTGGACTACCCATGGGTTTCACCCCTCCACTTTATTAGCTGACATATTTATGGACAACTGGAAAAGTACATTGTTTTACTTCTGGCTCATCCACTGTCTAAACAATCTCCTGTACTGTGCAGCAGATACGTAGACGACGTGTATGACACCTATGGGACAGGGCACCACCAGACAACTTTATTATTTTACACAGTTAAAACATCAACTCCCGTACACCTCCAACATAAATTTACACCACGGAGAATCAGAAGATGAAAGCAAACACCATTTCTAACACTTTCCTTTGTATCTATCACACTATCCGGAGCGCTAACACAGAACCATCATTATGTTATTAAGTTACTACATATCTCAGAAAACTCCAAATCCAACCGGACACATATCCAACTCCACCATCATTCACTTCACAAACCATCCCCCACACACAAACACGCACGCCTTCCATGGCGATGGTGCATCGATTAATATTTCCGATACGCTATGTCCCAGAAAACACAAAAAGGAAGCAAAACACAAATAAAAATAGCCAGAAATGAAATGGAATACGACTGCAACCATGATTGACAATATTAATAGTTCCAAAAAAACAAATACACTCAATATCCGCAAACACACTACTCTCACACCATTGACAGAAACACTACAGCAAGTACCTCACAATCCTTATATAGGAACTGCCTTTCTCTGCTAAAATAAGCCTCCACAACTCAATTAAATTCGGTCTAAAAACTTCTTTCAACAAACACTCAACATATTATAAACAAAACCACCTACTGCAACAACTAAAAACACAATGCCACCTACCATCCTTATGCGGCAAGTCTATGCTCTCTACGTGGCAACAATTGCACATGCCAATACATAGCGACAAACAGGCGTAAATTTCACACAGAGAATCAAAGAACAGAACAAGCATTGAAAATAAACACTACCAACAGTCTCACACGTTTGCGGATCACCATAAATTTAAACAAACCACACATTTTGATAAACACATAAATTTTCCGAATTCTACAATTGAGAACAGGTACTGGAACAGAAATAAAATTAGAAGCCTTACACATATCACAACACCTCAAAAAACAGAACAGCATGTCTTAAACCAACAATCCCTGAACTTCTTCCACTCTGCTAAAATTAGCAACAAAGTGTACACCCCTAAACCACCCCATGCCGTCCCCACCCCACTAACCTTCGCCTGCCAGCGACCTGCTCTCAAGCAATCCACCAGCAGCCCCCCACATTTATTACGCCTTCGCCCGCACCCCACCACCTCTTCCCGCCCCCCTCCGCTGCCGACGTGCTGTGTCTCTTAACAAGGACACACGCTCAAAAATTCAGCAGAACATTGTCTTTTCGCCCAGAACCTGCAAGTATGTACGATCCAGTTTGCTACGCATTTTGTATACAATAACCAACATGTTAATATTTCACATTATCGTATATTGTATTGTTTTAGCTCCGCGAGGAAATCGACTACGCGATCCCGAAATGAGTCATAGTGGAATTAAAATATTGATACCTGAAATATCTCTATTTATGATCAGAAATATCTTCATATTTGAGTGGTGTACCCAAAGATTTTAGAGCTAGAAGTGGAGCTCTCTTTCCTTATTTAACGTAAATGACAAACTCATTATAACACGATAGAGAATTATTAAATGAAAGTGATACTAAGAATAGACATGAACGTTTTTTCGGTCATAAGATACTTTGTGGGTATATGCGTAAATGATAATGGCACTTGAGTAGATGAAAAGAGGTAAGTTCTTTCAGAGCTCGGCGAAACTATAGCGAGTCAAGAAATAATACTAATTGGGGGACTTTAATAGCAGAGTAGGTAATAGAGAACGTGAAGTAAGTAAGGCACAATACGGAGAGGAAGTATAAAATAAGGACAATGGAAAAAAGATTAATCACTATGTAAGGAACATTGCACATTTGTAGGGAATACGTTGTTCAACATTAAAAACAACCACAAATATACACGAATAATTCCATAAGAAATATACAGTGGAATTGATTTAAGGTGTGGTGAAGAATGAGAGAAGAGTTAAACCGAATAATGATGAGGTATACCGTCACCAGAATGTGAACTGATCATCTATGGTAGTGAAGCAACAGTTTTTCCTTTTTAGAGATAAACGAAGATGTACTGAAAAAGATACTGACTTTTTAATTTGAAGAAAACGATGTAAATTTTAAAACAGACGCTTTTTAAAACAATACAAAGCTGTTGAGATGCTCTACGCCAAAACAGAATTAATGAATAAGCTTAGAAAACTCAGAAGATAAAAGTCCCGAAGAAATGTATAATCAATCTAAAAGAGGCTGTTTTTTGAAGCAGCTAAGGAAGGTTTTCGGAGTGGAGCAAGAAAAAAACAAGTTTGGGTAGAGAAATTTAGGCGAAAAATTAGAAGTATGATAAGGAAAAGAAAAAATATCATTTTGGTCATGGATTTTGCAAATAGAATGACGACACAACGAAAGGGAATATGTAGAAAAGGAGAAAAGAAGTTTAAAGAATTAAGTAAGAAATCTGATAAAAATAGTGAACAGCCTATTGTAGAATAGCGAACAGCAATATCGACAGAAAAGTGGCGATTTTCCGAGCATGAGAAGATGATCAAAAGTGAGGCTAAACTCGATATTGTCCATACGCAGAAGATCAATATTAGCATGAAAGCTATCATCAACCTAGATTTTCGTTTTGGAAATAACCTCCAACCAAACAAACTTTTCGAAGATCTAATCCAAATCTACAGCTTTGTCACGCAGAGCGTTGGGTTGACGCGTGTTTAAGTAACGCGCGTCGTAGATTAACATTGTATCTTATGCGGAATAGCCAAAGCTCTCGTGTGCCGTTTCGCATAAGACACAATGTTATTCTACGACGACGCGCGTTACTTCCGCGCCAACGCGACGCTCGTGTGCAGGAGCTTTGAATCGAAATGTTTCCATTCTTCGCCGCCATAAGCAATTGGCCCCAACCTCGGACCCGGGAC
>BOPP01000222.1:1422198-1441009 GCA_017312745.1 Gryllus bimaculatus | reverse complement strand
ATTACTTTTAAAACAATACGTGTTGAGATGCTCTACCAAAACAGAATTAAGATATAGCTAGAATCAGAGATAAAAGTCCCGAAGAAATGTATAATCATTTCAAAGGCTGTTTTTTGAAGCAGCTAAGGAAGTTTTCGGAGTGGAGCAAGGAAAAACACAGTTTGTAGGAAATTTAGGCGAAAATATTAGAAAGTATGATTAAGGAAAAGAAAAAATATATTTGGCATGGATTTGCAAAATAGAATGACGACACACAAAGGAATATGTAGAAAAGAGAAAAGAAGTTAAAGAATTAGTAAAAATCGAAAAAATGAACACTGGAGAGATTATGTTAAAGGGAGTATAGTGATAGTACATGGGATATTTAACAGAATCTAATCTAAGCATGGAAACAATTAAAAATATGTAGTATAATAAACTTGTAACAGGAGCAAAAATACCAATATAATAATCTCCTAACAAAATGATTGAACTACTTTACGAAACATATGCATAGAAAGATTTAGAGTGGAGTCACAAGATTTGGAATGACTACACATTGGCAAGAATGGGAAACTCGAAATTCAGTCGGTTGATGTTAAAGAGGGCTTTTGGCGAGAGCCAAAACAATAAAGCTCAGGACGCGAGGAGACCTTAGAAAGGAACTTTTAAAATACGGAAGGCTCTAGTATAAATTCGATAACATCAAAATTTTTTGACACAGAATTGCAGTTAAGCGTGCCTTTATCGTACATAGAAAAGAATAATGTGGCACGTCAGAAATGGAATATGTCATACATCAGTTCCATACACAAGAAGGTGACAATAACTTATTTGTGGAAAATTTACAAGAGGAATTACGTGTCATCCATCAATAGCTAGGCATTCGCCTATTATGTTACTAAAGGGTAAAAAATACAAAAGGATAAACTTTCAGCGATAGAAACAATGTGGGTTTATAGGAGTGGGAGGATATTCATGTTGGATACATCATTGCGTTACGTCAGTAAGACGAAAAAAAAATGGAATGCACACAATATAGATATTCGTAATATGACTATTTTTAATGAACTCTGGAAAATATGGCTCTATGACACGTGTTTCAAGTGTAAGAGTTCTGGCCAGCAATGAAAAGACTGAGAAAGTGCAAGAAAAAATGGATTACAAAAATGTACCAGAATAAACACTGAAGCGGTGCATTAAAATGGGAAGGCAAAATTCCCGATAGTCATTAGAAGCTAACAAAGGTTAAAGCAAGGATGTAGCTTTTTATCGCCACTTCCTCTTTTAATAATAATGGAAACAGCTTTGGAAACCTGGTACAAATTTCACACTACTATTAATGGGTTCTTACAAATGGGAGTTCAAATAAATGCACAAGTGCTTACAGCTTTGACTTTTTGCCGATGATCATTGGTAACTTATGGCAGCAGCTATAACCTAAGGGAAGATATGGTATATGCTTCGCAAAATTAAAAGAAAAGAATAGGCGAAAAACGGGGACTTAAACAGCACATTAAAAAAGAGAATATTTAACTCGACATAGGAGATGTTTTCTAATATAAATTATGTTGGCTGTTACCAAGAAGGACGAGATAAGTAATAGTTTCGAAATTTTAACATGTATCTTGGACGCTTCCAGGGATTTAAAACGAAATCATTAAAACCTTTGACCTATATGAAGAAGAACGAAATAAAAACTACATTGGGGGGGGAAAAAAACATGTTTTGGGGAAAATTGACAAAAAAAGAGAAAATAAACTATTAACGCCCTTAAAAACTTAAGAACAAACCTTTTGTGGCCAAAATGGGGGGGGAGGAAAATGCAATCAAAAGCACTGCATGAGCGCTTGATATGGAATAGTAGATATAAGGGCAAGACAAAAGCGACATATTCCACGTACAGTGGGAAAGTATCTATTTATATGGGAGCATAGAATGTGGCCGTTAACAAAACGGCCGTGACACAGAATAACCCGGTCGGTAGAGCCGACTTCTATGAGCAGTATCTTGTGGCAGATAACAAGACTGATAAAAATAAGAAAGGGAATGGTGGTGGAAAGAGCTGGAGGTTCAAAACAACCATGACCCAGCAGACTAGAAATAAAATAAAGCCTCCGATTCATAGGTTATGGTACAATTGCTCCAGAGAATGCGAAATAGAGAGCACTGGCCAAACACAACAAATTGTAAATTGGATACCTGAAAGAAGACGTAGAAGAGGTAGACCTGGTTTAACCTGGAAGACAAATACATAAAGTAATGGAGGAGAAAGGATTGGAAGAGGGTCAATGGAAGGACCGAGAATTATGGAAATCGAAAACGGCAAACTCTAAGGGATAGAAACCGTCCAAGAAGAAGAAGAACATCAGAGGGTCACTATATCCGAGGATGTCAAAATTAAATAGAATTTTTTCACAATAATTTATTTTTATAATATATGTAGATATACAGAAAGTAAATTAACAGCACGAACTGAAAATTTCAATATCTTTATTTCTTCTTTAAAAAATCAATAATTTTCAATTGATTGATTCGTACATTTTCCTTCCTAATTTCTCTAGATCCTTCTCCAAAGTCCTTGCTCTCGCCATACATGACCCTGCATTGTCCGCTGTCCGGAAGTATCGTACTGCGGTCTTGGCACCCTTCGATGCCTCGAGCACTGTTGGAAGCCCCTCTCACCGAAAGCCCTAATAACGTAACTCCTTCGCTCCTTTCGGTGGCGGCCAGGCGCAAGCGCTACTGAAACTGAGCGGTTTCCCTGGCGGCACGGCTATGCGGCTGTGCTAGTCGCGCGTTCCTGTCGCCTACGTAGAATACAACGCGTACTGACCCGCCAAATATCACGTCTTGTCTCATTATAAATATGCTGGTGCAAATGTACACAAAGAGAAGGCTGGATCACATTCAATCTTATCTTCTAATGTTATGAACCATTTATATTACCAAAAAATGCGTATAACCTAACACTTTAATAAAATATAATTAAATATAATTACAATCTAATAAGAATGTTAATGCAATGTTTCTAATAAACTCAGTTTCTCATTCCCTTCATAATCATAGACGCAAACCGCCACCCTTCGTTTCGTAAACATAAGAAGTTTACTCACCTTTTGTAAGAATAGCGAACAGCAATCGACAGAAAAATCGATTTTCCGAGCATGAGAAGATGATCAAAAGTGAGGCTAAACTCGAATTGTCCATACGCAGAAGATCAATATTGCTGTAAAGCTATCATCAACCTAGATTTTCGTTTTGGAAATAACCTCCAACCAAACAAACTTTTCGGAATCTAATCCAAATCTACAGCCTTTGTCACGCGAGCGTTGGGTTGACGCGTGTTTAAGTAACGCGCGTCGTAGATTAACATTGTATCTTATGCGGAATAGCCAAAGCTCTCGTGTGCCGTTTCGCATAAGACACAATGTTATTCTACGACGCGCGTTACTTCCGCGCCAACGCGACGCTCGTGTGCAGGAGCTTTGGAATCGAAATGTTTCCATTCTTCGCCGCCATAAGCAAATTGGCCCCAACCTCCCGGGACCTTTCACTAATTAACATCCACATTTAGGATACTCGTTTTCAAGCCACTGCGCCCAAACACGCTACGCGTCGGAATCTCCTCCAACGCATCTACGAGACATCGCCCCGGAATCCCTTTGTTTCCATCCTCGCGATGGCCCGCCGCTTTTTCGCCGCCATTTCGTAAGCGAGATGGTCCAAATCTCGCGGTCCCTTTCGCCTCGCGTGCCCCGTCCGGTCGGCCGCTCGCGCCTGCAGGAAGCGCCGGGTCCGGGTTTCGACACCCATCGCCGCGCGCGCGCGCGTGCGTGCGTCCGCCCGCACGCCCATCGCGCGTCCGCCTCGCGCGCACTTTCTCGGCAAGCACGCGCGCGCGCGCACGCCCGCGCTGCCCGCAACGCGCTCTCCACTGCCAACGGCGAGGTCGCCAGCGCGGTGTTTGCAAGACGCGCGAAAGAGGGCAAAGTCGGGTGTCGCTGTATTTTGTCTTCAAAATTCCAATTCGTTCTTGTTGTTTTCGTGTCGGATGATCAAACATCTTAAGAAACAAATATTGCAATAATTTCAGACATGTGTAAAATAAAAATACAATTTTTTTTCAATAATGTAGAAAGAAATGTAGGAATTTCAGATACGACGGGTATTCACCTAGATAAAAGTAATATGCCCTTCAAATATTCAAATTTTTATGACTCATGCACATATGAAAAGAAATGTATTTAGAGATCCGTCATTGTAACTTCGCACATATTTGTAACCTTCCATAGAAAGTCCGAAAACATCTATTTAAGAGGGAAGTGATTATAAAATAATCCCATTTGGAAATAATATTACTTCTTAATCATCAATTGTATAAAATTAAATATATCTGTATCTATTTTTATTCCACATACATTTCAAGCAATTTGTAAACACTATTGCATTTGTGAGCTAAAGTTCTTTAAATAAATTCAAATGAAGTTTTTCGAAAACTTAATTTTTTTCTGAAAGAGAACTTCAAATGTCGAATTTACAGTAGCACTTAAACGCTATTTCCTTAAAAACGGCTCCGTTTTATTAAAAGAAAATTGCCTTGTAGAACTAGCTTTTGCTGTCTTTAATATTCTTAAAATAATATTTCCATCCTATTTTAAAACTCAAAAATTAAGAAAATGAGAAAAATGTACTTTGGGCGGCGATAAATAGCAGCTGGCAAGTGTATGTGGTAAATCCTGAGACCAAAGGTAATAGGAAACTAATATGGGTAACACTGTGCCATTCTGTAGCACCGCCATATTTCTAACAATTTGACGTTTCGTCCGTAATTGGAGTCTTCTCCAAAAACTCTCGGTTCGGGGTTTTTTAAAGACAGGTTTCATTTTATATAAAAATTGTAAATATTAGAAAAAAACACTGGTCCATGAATGTAAACTGGTTAACATCACTCGCCCATTGGTCATTTATAGTATTCACAATTTTTATATAAAATTTGACATTTTAAGAAGAATGTTTTTAACACCCCAGGATCCAAGAGTTTGTTTTTGAAAATACCTCAATTAGCGTCGAAACTACATATAAATAAATAAATTAGAAATAGTAATATTCTTGTGTGTGTATTAACAATATTACACTGAAAAGAGAGGCGGTATTCTGTCGGCGTTGTTCCCGGTGCGGGCCCCGGGGCGCCGTCGGGCGGGTGGCGGAGCGGTTATACGTGAGACTCACATTTGATGTAATGTTTATGATGGGCTTACATAAACCCTCCGCGGCTCTGTGTAGCCTGGGCAGTGTTGCCAACGGGCGAGATCGTTAATCGAGTTTGGATGAAAAAAGTCTCCTTAGAGGTCGAGTAATACCTTAATCTCTGGCTTTCGGGACGTGTTGGACGAGTGGGAGATTGTCCTGCAATGCACCTTTCCAGGCCCAGTGGATTTAGTGTATGACATTGTATCATTTGGTAATCGTGTCTGTTTTGCACTGTTTATGTTGCGTTTCGTTAATTTCAAGATATTTACTCGTTTCAACAATTCACACGTGATGAAATATGTAGATTTAGATTGCTGAACTGAAATTCTCGACCCACTTGCAAATTATTCGGTCGAATCAACTCGACTAACTCCCAAGAAACGTTGTTACGGGTTTCTACTTCTGCAACACATATTTACATTGCAAATCATTTCATTTCATTATCCCTTTTTCGAAACCGTGTTATTCAAGAATACAGACACTGATACCCTGGGAAAATAATGGTTACACTTTCAACTTTCTTAATTGACATATAATCTACTGCTTTAAAATATACTCTTCACGAAACGAATTACATCTCAAATATAATCTACATATCACTATTCATAATTAATAAATTATTATTTTTAAATATGCAAATACTTTACAACTGATATGAACTCTCAAAATAATGTAAGCTACAACCACGCTATATTTGTAATTATTTAAAGTTAATTTTAATTTTTAATATCTACGTTGCAAAACAAATGAGGAAACAAAATGTCGGGAAAATATTCTCAGAATCAACTTTTAAAAGCGAAAGTAGTTCTACGAAATATTTCAAATTCTTCTAACTTTGTTCGGGCACCAACTTTCAAGACTTTCTCTCCTTCAACTGGCAAGGATAGATACTTCGCCAACTCAGAGAAACACCTCTTCCAACAAACTCACAGTCGCCAAACTCAAAGCACACGGTGCACAATAGCACAGGCCCTTTGTAATATGAAAACTTGTAGCCGTGGGTAACACCCATTGAGTTTCAAACATAGCACTAGCTATGTTTTTATTCTTTAATGTCATTCTTAGTATATTTTCACTAAAAATTTTCTCAAGAAGAGACGTAATTAAGTATATATTATAATGGCAATATTAAATCAGCTGTCCTTCGAAAATTATCAGAAGTCGTGATCTACAACTAAGCAAATGGTTAAATTCCACATTTGTATCACTCTTGAAAGTTAATTTGAAAGAACTAAATAGTTGAAAGTTACGAAATAACACATATTAAGCTGTAGTTGGTAAAAATAATCAAAACTAAAAACAAATGTATGTCACTAATTATCATTAATCACAGGAAGAATGCATGCGCATTTTTGTGTAGTTTGACAACAACAAATTTCAGAAAAATTCAAAACAAAATCTTTATGGCACGCGTGCATAGAACCACGACAAGCATTCCGAGAAGGAAACAAAACAACAGTATGAGGTCAGAAATGACGAGTATATTAACAAAAGTCATATTACAAAGAGAAAACGCTTAATAAATCGGATCCAGAAAATGTTGAAGATAATATCAAAACAACGCCAGAAAAAGTCAAAACAAAGCCGTGCAAAGCATGACAAACACCGACCTGAAAACCAAACCTAACCACACTTTTCAAACCACCCGCGTGGTAGGAACGTTCACTGCGTGTTCCGGGCAACACTTGTTGCGCCCCACGCGGCGCTTGGTCGGGCGGGCTGCCTACCTGCAGGCGTCGCGGCCCTGGCAACGGTCGGCCGGCAGCTGGTCGGGACTCGGTCAGCGGCACGGAGCACACGCGGCGGGCGGTTGGTGTCCGCGTGCGGCGCGCGCGGCGGAGCAGGGGCAGGGCGACGAGAAGCAGAAGACGTTGCGCGCGTGCGGGCGCTCCTCCAACTGACGCGGCCAGCGCTCGCCTCCTCCGCCGCCGCCGCCGCGCGCTGCCCGCCGCGCCCGCCGGGGGGCCCACCCGGTCCACGCGCCGCCGCCGCCGCCGCCTGCATCGCCGCCAGCGCGACTTTCTTCCGTGCCCGCTCTGTGGGTTTCGTTGGGCCAATGCCCTGCTCTTCCCAATGCGCAGGTGCTTTATAGGAATCAAGTGACAAGCACGCTGACAAATAATAGTAATAATAATAATAATTAATAATAATAATAATAATAATAATAATAATAATAATAATAATAATAATAATAATAATAATAATAACAATAACGTCGGCCTCGTGGCGCAGGCGGTTGCGGCAGCCGTCTGCGCCGGAGTGGCTTCAGGTTTGAGACCTGCGTATACATGATCGTATTTGTGATTGATCCTTCAGCCCTCATCGTCCTATTATGCCATAATTCACACTTCAAGACGAAACAAACGTGTTGCACTGAGGGATACACATTTAAAGCTGATCTGGAGCTGTAGCGAGGTTGCCTATACGCTAATAATAGTAATAATAATAAGTAACTAAAAAGGCACAGAAGCGTCTTCAGTGCAAGAGTTTGAAAATCGAGATCTATCAAATGTGGGGTGTAAAAGTACAGATCACCCGGACAGTTATGGGAGATATGAGATTTGTTCCCCAAAATTTCTGTAAGAACTTGACACTAAACTCCCAAGTCATTTAAAAACCTGGAAAGTGCAAGACATTGCTTTATTTTGAACAGATCACATTTGGCGCAAAGTATTGTAGATTCGCCAGACCCTAGATCTGCTCCCTAAGAATTTGACTGCAACACGGGGTAGACTCCATAGTCAACGACTCAAAATGTCTTTAGTCGTGAATTACAAAAATAATAACAATTCCGCAGATGTAGCATTTTCACGGAAAATATAAAACATATAATTTCAGGATGTGCATCTCTGCATAGACAGATTACACAATACGCCACAATCCTATCACCACCGCCATACACCAACAACCTTACAGACAAATCACAGCCCATTGGAAAATGAACAGGAAAATATTTATTTCCATTGGTACAATTTTGTTACATAAAACTGTGAAACATAATAGACCATATTTTGTAACAATTCGCAAGGAACCAGATTCTACTGTACGTCTCAAACTGATGTTTGATTGATTGATGATTTTTTTCGCGCAGAATTACATAACCTTCTCTCTACCGCAGTATCGGTAGCGAGAAAGTAGAAAGTGAAATCTACTTGCTGAGAGAGAGAGAGAGAGAGAGAGAGAGAGAGAGAGAGAGAGAGAGAGCTAAGACCCAGGCCACTATTACATATAGTTATTTATTTGTGAATTTTTGGAATGCGAGAAAAACACATTCATATTGACGGCTATGTCTAGATTTGGCTGTAAATATATTGAATCGGAGAGTTGTTCAGGGTTACACTACACGTGTCGACATTCCTGTGAGATAGACTTAAAAACAAAAATATGTGTAATAGTAAATGTTTAATCTACGATTTCCTCAAAAGTATTATTTCGGGCATAACACCCTTTACGGATAGCAAAGACAGGAAAGAAGAAGGAGAAGTAGAAACGAGAAGAAAAGAAGCAGAAAAGGAGAAGAAGGGGGGAAGGAGAAGGAGAGGCAATGGCTCCCAGAAGGAAGTGGCGTGCGCCGGGTGGATGCGAAGGAAGTGCTCGAAGTGGCGCTGGCGCTGCAGCTCGAAGGCCGGCGGGCGGGCGGGCGACCGCGGCAGGACAATGCGCTTCCCAGGCGCGACAGCCGTCGGCGAACAGCGCGGGCCTCGCGTCGCCTCGCCTCGCCTCGTTCCACTTGGCTCCTTGGGCGCAAAGTTTTCCCCTACGCTTTTTGTGTTTCTAAGTACATTTTGCTTACATGAAAACTAATTGTTAAGCTAAATGTGGTCAGGACAACATATTCTTGAGTATAGACACAATTTTGCGTCTTTTGAGATTCACAGTATTCAAAAACCTGCAAGTGTGTTTTCCGGACATAAAATGACTCGCCCTCTATGTTGTTTCGGGGACTACAGCATATCGCTTCGTCCAGGATCTAAATCGCGTGCTGAATATTTTGTGGACGAGTGCAGCTGAATGCCGGATTTGGGGCAAGACGGCCCGCGGGGACCCGGTGTAGAGGCCCGCGTGCCACTAGCCTCGCGTGAGAATATGGTCATCCGCGCATGAAGCTGCCTGTTGCCTTACCAATAGGCAGCACGATTGCTGTTTTTGTTGGTCGCTATCCTATCTCTCGGCAGTTTCGAGTGCGATCACAAACGTCGAAAACAAAGGAACGAAAATTGTCAGATCTACGTGTTTATTAACTTCATAATTTTTTTATCGCCCGCGTCTATAATATTTGCTTAATGGTATTGTTTTACATTATTCAGTTTATAAACACAAGAGCTTGAAATGAATTTGGATTAAGTTTCTCTAAATTTCAAAAGTTTTCTGTGAAAATGATCTTAAAATTGCTCACTTTTTGTAAACATTTAAACGATATTTTCTCAAACCTATCTCTAATTTTTTCAATGAAAACTGATATGTAAGATAAGGATTTCAATCTTCTATAAGATTCTTAAAGTAATATTTAAGTTTTACAATTAGGGGACAGAAAAGTTTAGAAACTGTGAAAAAATGGCACATTAAGAAACTAGCTAGTACAAGAAATTCCGTGGTGCTAGCAGATATCTTGTGGAAATCAATAATATTGTAAAGGAAATAATGTTAAAAGGGTTTTGTGGACGATTATTTCCTTTACCATATAAGTACAAAAAGTCTGTCATTCTGTAGAAGCACTAGTCTGGATTTTGCCCGGGTTTCAGTATATCTAACAAAACCACAGACGTCTCTCAAAGTGATGTAAAATGCTTTGTTTTCTCTCTATTTCTTGGTGCAACGGAATTTGGAATGACTTTGAATTTGGAATGGTTTTTTGTATTCCTCGATTTACTGACCATATAACGAATCCATAAAGACAAGGCCGGAAGGACCATATTTTCCTTCCAATTTCTACGTGCTTTTAAAGTAAGTAACATTGATAATTCTAAATTATCTAGAATTATCTATATGAAATATTTTATGATAACAAGTTAACCACTTACGCACTAGTTCCACTCATCACTCTCGAAAAAATATTGGAATTATTCCCGAGGTCGTGTTGCAGCTCTTTAGACTCAGAGCTATTTATATCCAGCACTTAAATACGCTCATTGGACGAGTAAGGGCGCTCATTTGCAGCGATGTTCTCATTACAGTGCCCGTACAACTACGCAAATACATCTACATAATAAGGAAACGTGAAAAACTAAGCAGTAAATGCTGACGCATACTTACCTAATTCTGCCTTTATATTCTGTTTAGTAGAGTGATATTCGACTATCACCTTTCTAATTTTATAATAAGATAAACAATACGAGTGGTTTCGGTTCATACACCTGATAGTTTTCTCTTCGAACCAGGATGTTCAAACCTAGCTGCAGAAATATAAACCTATCCATCTAAACAGCAAGGCGGTCTGAACAGACCCTTCGCCATGGCCGCCGCTAATGGCTCCATGGCCGACGTGCGTGCGAGCGATAAAGCTGTGCGGCTTGTTAAAACTATCCTTGGAGCGCCTGTTTGCAGTTTCAGGCAAAATTAAAAGGCCCATCAAGTCACAACAGTCAATGCAGAAGTTGATTTGGTAAACAAGATTAGAGCGGAGTGTACACGTAAACCGTCTGAGGTATTTTGCGACAAATCGAACGAAGAAAAGAGACGTACCCAGTTTCCATGAAGAAGACTACGGAATTTGCTTATTTAAACTACATTTCTTCTCTCTCCCTACTCATAAACTGCTTTTCTTCATCACTGGAACGTTATGCACTCATCTATCCAAAGCACCTCATATTGGCTTTTCACTATGTCATCCGACTAAAAACTGAGCTTCGAAGCTGTTCGTTGCTAATTCAAACTTTATCCACCCACTTTGTGTAATGTGAAGACTTATCGTCCTTGGGGACTAACATAATTTGGAAGATAGCCGTAAAAATATATGCATACAATTGTAATTTAAAATAATTTTCATCTAGATTTTGGTGCGATAGTTTTATATACATAATCAGTTGTATGGCATTATTGTATGATTTAAAATATGAATGAATTTTATTAAATGTTTAGTTTTTTCAATAACAACTCTGAAAGTAATTTTGACATGTACACAAAACAATATAAAATGATGATCAAAATAGTTTTGGAGTCCTATATTCAGCTTGGGCACTAACCACTCGCATGGTCTATTTACATATTAATCCATTGCCTCCTTAGAGATACGTTCGTCAGAGGCCATGCCCCCTTATATTCAGGAATAGATCTTTCTCATATGAAAATCTCAGAATATTCGTGTGAGAGACCTTTAGTCATATCTTGAAAATCTCTCTTCCCTGCCCATATCGCAGGAGATTAAAACTAATGGTGCTAAAGCTGTGCATATTTTTACTTTCCCGTATACATACGTATATACGGAGTAATATACGTAGTAAAGGAAAAGTGATGTATAGTTGACCGAAAAAACGCTGGATTTTTGAAAATGTTAGTATTTTTCGCGCAATATCGCGAGTAATATGTGCAGTTTTAAAAACTTACCAAACGATTTTCTCAAATCAGCCTCCAACTTTTTTCTTTAAACCTTTGGTTAAATTTACACTTGGGCACAGTTTAATTGTCTGGTGCATATTCACCAGTTTAGATAGTTTCAGTATTTCGAATATTGAATAAATTCTGAAACATTGGACGAGGCATCTGCACTGCGGGAGAGACTGCACAGAGTCCGCAAATACATATCATACTCCAAATAGTAACGCCGTTGCCGTACCACACAAGCTGAAATTATTTTCAAATAAACAGAAAATAATTTTATTATATTGCTAAATATGCGTTAATAATATTACTATTTTTTTTTAATTCGCGCAGATATTGAAGGCAAATCATCCGCTTGCAGCAATGTGAGAAGAGTAATATTTCGTAATCCCAGAAATTAGGGAAAATTTCAAAAACAATGAAAGTTTGGTTTTTGACTGAAATATGTGGTTGACTACTCGCTTATTCTCATACTTCTCATACTAAACTATCATCCTCATCGTTTCACTTCTAATGACGAAGCTGACGTCATGCGATAGCAAAGCTCCAAGTAACAGGCCGCTCGCCATTACATATTTTCAAAGACAATATAATAATTGCATCTACATGGTATACATTAGCATTCAATGAACTCTTCATCTAAAAGGGAATTTATACAGAGGTAAGATACAATTTTCAATTAATTGTAATAAAAACATTAAATAATATATTTAAGAACAGTATTGAATACTGATCAATATCGAACTTGTCTTTGTGCATGCAAAAATTGCTAAGCGCTTCGAAGCTGTTAAAGGCGAAATGTCTACCAGGAATTCTAGCGAGGATGATTGTCTGGGTTGAATAATTGATTGTGTTCTTATGGTAACTGGTTGCTTGTTTTATGACAGACAACGTAAACAACAGAAAAATGGAAAAATGAAAGTAATTATTTTATTATTATTTACATATTATTAGAGACATTATTTACTCATATAATAAATTGAACCACAAGAACAAACTTCGAGACATTTTGTTAAACATAGATATTTACGAGTTTTCGTTGATTCTTATATGAACAATCAAACTCGTAAAATAATTTCACTCTCCAAATCATCAAAAACCAAAAGTCCCGTGTGCTCACGAGGACGAGTTTTGTCTTTAATGAATCTTCGAGCAAAGTATTACAATTATTTTCATCGTTCTAATCCTCTCATTCCGACCTCTCCTCCTGGAATAGCGCATTAAACAAAGACGCTTCCCAGCTACTGAAGGCGAAATGACGAGAAAGAGTGTGCGTCAAGTAAAGTCAGTTGTCCTCGACGGCTCGGCTTGGATGTTGAAGGAGAGAGAGAAAAAAAGACATGGAATTGGGAATTGAAATTATTAAATAAGCAAGAACGGAATTTCAATTACTCCCACTCAATTACTTAAATTGTAACGCAAATACAAACTTCGATGTATTATGTGAATTATTGGATCATGAGAGGTTCCCTTCATTATTATATCGCAATATACAACAAAAGTGACACATTTTAAACATTTTCATATTCTCAGCCGAGCCGTTTATTTCACAGCAAAATGCAAAGTATTTTTCTCTTTGAACACTTTTTTCTTGTAAAATGCACTTAAGACATTTGACTAATAAAATATACTATTTTCTTAACCTATTAATTTCTTCGTGGGAAGAATTCATGGGTGTTGGTCACTTAATTACTAAATTTCTATGTGGCCAACGTTTCGGAACTTTATTCTTCCCTCATCGGGGTTTTGGAACACACAATTACACCCTCAATACATAATTAGATAGTATAGGGGAAGGTAGTACACAGTGGGATACGGTTCACAGTCGTCCATTATTAAAATTTCGCGTGGAAAATGCGACCTACTCAAACCACTTTCATTTAATGCACCCAATATAACTGTACCACTGAATCTAGTATGGCCGTTAGGGTTCAAGGTGTTACGCTACTGTTGGTCATATTTGACATGAAAAGTTAGTTTTTAACACTTTCTTAATCAAATTCCAAAATGTTAATCTACAAATTAGTTTTTTTTCATTTTTAATGTAGTCGCAAGTAAGTATTTAGGTATAAAACCCAGTTGTTACGTACAGTTTAAAATGGTTATATTTCTTGAGGCGGATGAATACTTAATAACATGCGCAAAGTACATAGTGAGACAACAAGCAAAGCTACACAGTGAAACTGTTTCACTATGTACTGCTGTATTCGTAGTAAATGATGCCACGTTAAATGTTTCATTAAGTGTCCTGTGAGACAAACATTAATTTAGATGCAAGGAAAGTTGAAAGAGCGAAAAGTAGCCAAAAGTACCGAAGAGGGGATGAAACTGGTAGTAGCTTTTGTGTTACAAAGTGGATATCTTAGGCGAGTAACGCGACGTTTTGGTGTTTCACAATCAACCCTTCAGCGTTGTTTCAAAAAGGAAGCCCGTAGGCGAAAGAACTGACATGTGTATCACTGTGTACTACCGGTACATAGCGGGACACTTGTGAGGTTTTTCTAAAAATACTTAAATACCTTGAATTTGGAAACTTATAGGCAACTTAATTTTTAGCATAATACATGCTAAAAAGTCTAAATAAATGCTTTCTACTTTAAAATTAAAATCAGGCAGCATTCATTACAATCAAATCCGAAAAAATTCCAAACATTTATTCTTCCTACTGTGTATTACAATCCCCAACATATAGTATTAAATTAATTTAAAATTCGATAGAATGCATTCCTCCCATAGCCCTGATGAGGGACAGTAAAGATCCGAAACGTTGGCAAACTAGAATTTTCAACAAGTGACCAACATTCAAGAACTTCTCCGTAATTAATATTGCGGTCGTGAATTTAAGAAGTATTGATTTCTTCACTTAACTATTATGCCACCATACACTCTCAATACTATTTACTACATTTTGAAGATAGGTATACGTCTGATATATCACTATACATCGTTGGATTGTGTTGACTATCCTTATTTTACGACAACTAATTAATTATTCAACATGATAATTTAAGTTCCGATCCTGAACCCGGGATCTTTCTCAAATAAACTGTTGCGTTATGTTGACTTTATTTATTTTACAGAAAATTAGTTTAAATTTTAAGTTAAATAGTAATTTTAATCTATTTTAAGTGTACGCGGCTTTGCACTCCTGGACCCAGCTCTTTGAAACTCATCCCAAGTTCAGCTTCGAAACGTGAATGTGATTAGTTATTGTACCTAATCAAAACAAAAGGGATCAACCCAAACCATAAAGTCATTTAACCGCATTCACAGCGTGCGGTTGTGTGTGTTTGCTGAGCGCCGCCGCGCCGCTCCTGCGTCAGCGCATCCAGGCGCCCGAGGGCGAAACGGCGAGCAGCGGCCCGGGCCACGGCGAGGGCGGGGGCGGGGGCGGGCCCCGCGGGCGGAGGCGGCCGCCTGCCGCCGGCGACACCAGCGGGCGCAACGGGGCGTGGTACGCGATCTCGAACACGCTCAGCATGGAGCTGCCCAGGAAGAGGCCCACGATGCCGCCGAAGGACACTGCGCAGGCGCAGTGCGCTCGAGGGAACAAGGCGCGCTGTGGCGCACTCATCACATTTCCTTCCTGCACGTTTTTGGGGTTCGCTCAACACGAATATCAGGGGTGCTAATACTAAAAACTTCACCCCGAAAACAAGTTTCTTAAGCAAAAACCGGGTAAAAATCACGCTTTTTTTCAATTTTGTACAAAGTAACCCCAAAGCCACCTATTTTTCATAAATAATGGTCGTATTTGCAGGAAAGAAGTTAAAACTACGTACAGTTAATGTCTTTAGATTTTTTCTCCTTTTTAGTCGTGAGTGCACCGCGAAATTGTTGGTGATATAAGCGAAACACTTAAAAGAACAGGAATTATCTCACTTTATTTCAATATAACTTACAAGCTATCAATATTTTCATTTCAATATTAGCATGGTACGAAATGAAAGAGGACACAATTGCCTACATTTTATGCACATAATGTTTTATTATCAATCAACTGTATCGCTATTATTGTGTAAAATATGTCAAACGGCACTCCACTTAATCTTCTCACTCACTAACGCCTACCTCCAATAAAGGTAAGTACCGTATTACCAATTCCATTACAGTTCGCAAATCTGATATTCGTGTTCAGCGAGCCAAAAACATGTAAAAACCACATATCAAAACTATACCATAACTTTTCGCTATTTGCCCTTTTTGATCACCGTTTGCACAAGAAATATGTTATTTCTTAAAAACTACTTTTTGATTCTTAATGCGCGAAAGAAAGAAAGGGAGTGTTAAATCGTTTTATACTCAAAGAAACGTGAATGAAATTGAATTTGAGCATGTACAATTTTTGAAAGAGAAACCATGAAAATATAAGTTGAGCAGTTTCTTCCCTGCTGTATGGAAGCCACAAAGACGACTACACGGGGTCGAGCGAGCCAGGGGGCTTAAGCACCGCAGTGTGGAGGAGGGGAGCGGTGCGCTCTCTACTGTGTCGACTTGGAAGAGTGCTGTGTGGGAGTGCTGTCTAATAATAATTTGAGTAGAGGGGAGGAGCTTTGGTTTATGTTTTCATTCAGTAAGTTATTATTTAAATCAATATGGAGGTTTTCTAAAGTTAATCTGGTGTGATATTGAGTTTCTTTTTCCAGTAGTCGAATATCTGTGTGTGGATTGAGTGTATGGTCTGTCTGGAGTAAATGATTGGCGAAGTGAGATTTACAGATGTGTTTCCAAGCATGTATATGTTCATTAATTCTTGTATTAAGAGTTATTCTTTTTGAGCAGTATATTTGACTTCGCAGTCATGGCAATTTAGTGAATAGACGCCGCTTTTTTCTAAAAGATCTGTGTGTTGTTTGGGAGACAGCATTTTTTGAAGGAATTCTGAGATTTGAATGAAACTTTGATACCTGCTTTGTGAATACTGTGTGCAACTTTTTCTGAAAGGGTTCTAAAATAAGGAAATCAAGTGTACTTGTTTGGCCTTGTGTTACTGGAGAGTGTAGTGTACATTTTTTGTTTTTTTTGACTATTTTGCAGCGTAGTATGTTGTTACTGAGTCTGTGCTGTAATTGCTATGTCGAACGGTTTCCCCTTTTTTTCTTTCTTTCAGTTCTTAAAATGATAAATATATTTTCTAAAAATTGTAAATTATTAGTGATATTTTTATAATAATTTGTTGTCAAATCAAAAAAATTCACGTTTTAATGTTTTTTCTTGTACTAGAAAACTGATGATGATAGTTAAGCCATCAGAAGCTGCTATTGTAATAAACAATTTTGTTGGCAATAACGACTCATATAATTATTTCGTATATATAGAAGCCCACTTTACTCTTTAATAATATTCTTAAAGTCACATTTCAATTACACTACACATTACGGGACCAAAAATTGAGACAATGTGAAAAATGTACGTTTTTTTATAAAACAATGTGTTCTGCAATATAAATAATACACGGAAGTAAATTAAGCCATTTTTCTGAAACATCTTGTATACTTGTATGTTATGTTCTACCACAATTTTGTATAGTTTTTGGATTTTGAAAAAAAAGGTTCAAAATCCAGAGATAGATTATAATCCAAAAGTCTTTAGTAAATCTTTAGTAAAAGGCGAAAGATTTATACGATCTGACGGGTGCTAGTGTCTTGCTTGTTTGTACTGTGGCTATAGAAACGAATGGTGTCACAGTCATTCAAAGTTAAAAAGCATATTAAACTTCACTTATGCGTAAAAGGTCAGATTTAGTTATATTATCAAGTTACATAACCGTAAAACGTTTAGAAATGTCGTGGTCAGGTGATTCGGCCTCGTGGGGGTACGTAAGCTCTTGGCGAGGACGCTAAGGCTGTGGGTTGGAAATCCGGAAGGATAGATTAATGCATCCCTAGCCCTGGTGTATGCGCAGTGGTCGCACCCGAGCGCTTGAGAGAGCCCCAGCACAGCGGTGTGGCCAGAGGAGGCGTCGCTTCAACGACAGCGAGCCCTCCGCCCAGACGCGGGCAGCGGAGAGCTCGGGCTCATGTGGCGAGCGATACGAGAGGGACGAAGTCATCTCATGGCGATATATACTGAACCTCTCTACTGGTTATTCGGCAACTGCACAACTTAATGGGCTTTTTCTCGGCGCTCGGCGATATAGCTTGTCTACGGTAGATCACCTGCAATTTCCAAAAAATATTGCATTGTGTATGGTACATCCGTGTTAGGTTGAAATGTGAATAAAAAATTGTTTTATGAGCTTTCTGAGTTTTTGGTCGCTACATATTATATCTTCCTGGTGCTTAGGTGATTGATCTGTGTGATCGCTTTCCATGACGCGTCCCCGGATTCGATTCCCGGCCAGGCCAGATTAGTGTGCGTTTTTCTTCGAATGCCTCAGTATAGGATGCTGTGTGACGATGGGGAACTTCACTTTCCCGGTTGAGGGCGTTTTCGAGCCAACCACACGCACCCCTTAATCCACGGCCGCAAGGCCGGGACTTCGCTCGAAGGCCAGGTACACGAGATGGAAAGAAGTACAAGTACAGGGCGGAGAAAGGCCTCTGCCAGGTTCAGGTGTGCGAAGGAGCGGTGAGTACCGCCAGAGGCTCTTGTGGGTCTTCTATGCGCCAAACAAAGCAGGTGGGAAGAGAGTGGGGGAAAACGGAAAAGTTACCCAGATTCAAGAGAAATTGAAAACTAGTACGAGAAAGTATGTGACATTCTGCTGCATTACCAGTTATACTTAGATTTAAGGCTAAATGCACCGAAAAATACTTGTAGGAAAATTCAATAAATCGCAGCACTATCACAGGAAAATTTACTTTACTGATAACTCCTGAACCAATGGTCCGATTTTCGATTTGTAAACGGCATTTGACACCTTTTAAAATATAATTCATCCTACGATGACCTTTTTCAAAAAATCTAGCAAAAACGCGAATTTGAAATTAGTTCTCAAACTTTCGAAAACAAATTAAAAATGTGGACTTATGGCGCGATGGCGACATGCTTTCTGAATCCAACGCCGTGACAATCATGCAAATCGGACGAATAGGAGCGT
>BOPP01000222.1:1398308-1412681 GCA_017312745.1 Gryllus bimaculatus | reverse complement strand
CACCCATGCGGTTGTTCTCGCAAGCCTCGACTATGCGAGTTGTCCCTCTCAGCATAGGACTATAGGCCAGAAGCGCGACGCGAAATAAGATGAAAATTATTTGTTCAAGCGATCAATGGCAAAATACTATATTTCTGGCTTCAGGGAGTGAAGGGAGGAATGACACTAGATACATGGGACAGACACGCATTCTAAAGCAAGCGTTAATGTGTAGTATGCGAGGTAGAAGACACAGAGGCAGATCGTTATAGAAATGAAATTGGTATAAGTCAGAACAAGTCATGAACCCATCCTTGGAGTAGAGGAGAAGAAGATGATCATAAGGGTGTCAAGTCTGTTATTGGTAATTCGAGCACAACTGCGTCATTGCAGACCAGTACCCATTAAGCTAAAAAAGGATACTGTCATTTTTTAATTGCTGAATTATTTGCAGAGCTAAAAATTAATCTTAGACGTAGCACCGCTTTAAGCGCCGGGCCTGGCCGTACCACTGCGCTTACAGAAGGCCCACAACGGGCGGGTGGGTGACGCAACGGCGCAGAAGAGGAAGTGGGGGCGAGGTGTTTTCGTAAATTTGACTTTACGACGTTCCTATTCGTCCGATTTGCATGATTGTCACGGCGTTGGATTCAAGAAGCATGTCGCCATCGCGCTATAAGGCCACATTTTAAAATTTGTTCTCGGAAATTTTTGAACTAATTTCAAATTTCCCTTTTTTAGATTTTTGTAAAAAAGGTCATCGTAGCGTAAATTCTATTTTAAAAGGCGTCAAATGCCGTTTACAGATCAAAAATCGAACCATTGGTTCGGACGTTATCGGTAAAGTAAAGTTTACTTATTTTGGTGCTTCCACATAACAAGAATGTTGGTGGCTATAAATTGTACTAGTGTCGGGACATTTAGCCTTAAACATAGAGTACGTTGACGATTAATCAACAGTTACTGTATCATTCAAAGTCACTACTGTAGGAGACGTTTAAATCCCGAATTAGATGGCACCGAACAGCAGTGTATGCGGCAACGGACTCTATGTTTAAATCCAAGTATACTTTTGAAACAATGATTTTCAAGGTGCAGAATGTTAATGCGTGTCCAGTTTGCTTTTTATTTCTCATATTAATTTATAATATTCTAAAGATCTAAAATGGCTTAAAATGAATGTATTGTTTTCCTGTTTTCTTTTACATTACAGTGTGCCAGTCGCCCATTTAAAAACATTAACTCAATTTCATAAGAGAATTAAAATTCAAACGGATCAAAATAAATGATGTGCCATAAATAAATGGAACAATGTTCTTTGCAATAAGTTAATTACTTAATTATACGTAATTTAAGACATTAATTAAGACTCAACTACGTTCTAATTTACGTAATTTGTTAATTCCATTTTTCAAACATTCTCCATTCATTTCTTAGTTGCAATAACAATGACTGATGACTGTGTGAACTAGTACTAGTTAATATCCTTAATCTAAAAAAAACATTTTCCATCAATACTACAGCAACCCATTCAATCCCAAGAACTGTAATCTTCAGTAATTGTGACAGCTACATTAGTAGAGCTGCTATCGTGAGTGTTAATCAAGAACTAATCGATACTTATGACACTTCTCCTGCCTGGATGAGCTACACAAACGAGGGCAATAAAATCTCGAAAAACAGTTATCGAGGAGGCAGTAGTATGTTTTACAGGAAGAGTAAAAACACGTCAAAGGAAAGTCAAAATAATGAGATAAAAATAATATCTATTTAATACTTTACTTAACATTTTGTGAGTAAATTGTATTTTATTTTGTACCCCTTGCTTTTGCAATATTGTTATAAACAAAAAGTACTGAATGGTTTAATTCAACATAACACAAAACCAAACTCAAAAGAACTCGCCACTCAAACATATTCCTGCTATTGGGCTAAAATATTTATATAAGGCACATTTTAAAAAAAAGAAAATAAACATGAAATAGTAATAAATAATAAAGAATATAATCATAATTCAAATCTTGTCTTTTTTGATAGAACAAATCTGGCAAATATATTTTCCACAATTAGCCGCCTCGCACTACTCTGCACTTGCGCCTGTACGCCCCTTACTCGATTTGGACGGGAAATGCCACGAAGTCAGGAGACGTTCCCCGCGCTCGTAGAGTATCAAGTTCCCAGGCGCCCAAGGAGCTCTTGATGCCAAGCAAGCTAACGCTACATTCATGCGTAAAGCAGTGTACAGAGATATTACGACGAAGAGAATTTACTTTTATAAAACTGAAATATGCGAGTTTTCTCGCTGATTGGAGAGCTGGGAAAGATGCGCCACTTTCACAAATTGCTAACTTCAGGCGGCACGGGAAGGCAAATGAAAGATTATATCAAGATTGTGCGTCGTATTGAAATAGCGATCATGCATTACTACTATTTTTAACGATAATATTACGTCATAATTTAATTAATCCGTTTGAATGAATTCCTATTATCAGCACCCCTCAGACATCAAATAGTTGAAAATCTGTTCCGGGAAGGTGTTGGCATTTTAATACAACTACTTGTGAAGGATACTTTCTTTACAACATTTTTAAATAAAAATATTTATTACTATTTAATACTCATTAACATGCTTACTCATTTACGTACATGAAATTTTTTTTTTTTAAATTAAGAGACCTGAATTTACGTAAAGAAAAAGTTCACCTTTCATTTCCATTCGAATGCTTTAGATTTCGTCGAGACACATTCAAACACTACGCGGCCACTTCAAACCTAAAAATATCTTTCACATCCTTCAGAATTTAAGACGTTTTGTCTTGATATAAAAAAACATACGAAATAATTTTCCTCATTCATAAGTCAGCCTACATAAAAAGCAAAAGATGACAATTTTCTTGGGATTCAAATCTTTGAGAACGATATTTCAAATACTACAATACGTTTCAAGTACGTGAGCCACCTGTGCGAAAAGAATTTCGTGGGTTAATATTTCATCACCGGAATGTAATTCTAAATCTATGTCTATGACTTTTTCCTACCCCTGAGATACAAGTCACGTACATCAAACCGCGATAATTACCACATTGCGTTTTGCGACGCTCTCAACGACAACACACACGACCTTCCTGAACAGTTGGCCATTGCTCGTCCACCTAACGACCCTGTGTCGCGTGACAGACATTGAACGCAGCTGTTGTGTCAGTGATAGCCGCAAGTCTGTGTGTTGTTCTGCATACCTACTGCCCCCGCCCGTCTCCCATCCTAATCCCCTACCGCCGCCTCCGGCCTCTCTCCCGTGTAATTAGGCGCGGATGTTAGACCGACCCGTCCCGACCCAGACTCCATTGTCACTCCCGGGAATCATCACCGGGTATACACCACGCTCAACTACCGATCCCCGCCTTTTGACCTATGTAGAATTGAGATGCTACATGGAACCGCTATCAGATATCAGTTGTCGGATTGTTACCGCTCTGGCGCGAATTTGGTTAAGTAGAAGATTATAGATGTGAAATTCATTAGGTAACCCATAGGATACAGATGTAATTTCCCATTATGTTTGTCGTTTTTCCTCTGTTTGTGTGATCGGTCGGATATTCTCTCGGCATACGGAGCTGTGGTGGTGGGATATGCAGTCATTTTTTTGTACAAAAGATAACAGAGCAATTTCTATTCTGTCTGGGGTCTGATATCCTTTTACAGTACTCACTTACATAGCAATGTAATTGAATTATGGCCCGAAATCAAGAGTTTTCTCTTACAGTCTTAAATGACTTCAATATTCTTCAACCAATAATGATTGAGATTGGTATATTCTTCAGAGAAATTTTGGAAAGGGATATAGAAAATACCTCTTTTTCTCACAATTGGAAACTTGTCTAAAAAAAAACACATTTACCATTCCTAATCTTGTTGTGATAACCAAAAATTACGATACAATATATATAAGAGATAGTGGCTTCAGTAGCTTGATAATGGATGTGTTATTTGCAATAGTAATTTACTAAATTTATTCTGCATTTTTACATCGATTAAATGCTTCTTAGAAAATTAGTTAGGTGGTGTTCCGAGCGAAATGATGGTATTAGCCATGTTTGCAATATTTTGCTATTCTTACCGTACTTAAATTCATTTGTCTTCGCATTTTCCATCACAGACATTACGCGGCATCAGCTCACAAAGCGAGCGAAGTTGAAACTCATGTCAACGATCAATGGACACACGGAAGCTTTAATTCATAAGCCTGTAGTATACAACTAATCATAAATGCATGTAATACGGAATGAATATCAATTTAGGTCATACTATACAGCAATATCAACGTTATCACCGATTTATTAGATCTACCAGCAAATTACAAGATCTGTTCGGCATTATCGTACTACGAAGAGACTTTGAAATGATCATCAGCAGACTATCGATGTCATATTCTTCAGCCGTTTGGAAGCGGATTAAAAACCGCGCTTGAAAAAAAAAATCAATTATCACGAAAATGGAAATAGAAAACAAAATAAGGTAAACTAGTAATTAATACGACCGGAAGGAGCATTGTACGCTGTATGATGATTAGTTATTTTAATTTATTTGTCAGACCAATTTATTGTAAATCGCAACCTATCGTTACATAACGGTTGCGATAAAAATTGACTATTTTAATTTTCAGGGACACATATAATTGACGTTTTGCGATAATTGCTAGCTATATACTCGTAGTAATGTGTTTAGCATCAAACGTAAACAGTACTTCCAGTGAATTTTTTAAAATAGTGAACCAATTTGCTTAGGAAGATCGAAGGATTGAAACGTCAAGAATTACGATTATTGTTTAAAACAGTATATGTTAGGGACTGCTTTAAAAAAAGTTCAGAAACAATTTACATTAAATAAACCATTACAGTCTATCTTTTCCACTTCAAAATGATCAATATAAGATAAAATATGTACTTATTATTAGTTGAATTTGTCTCTCCCAACTATCACTTACCTTTTCTCTGCTAATCTTGTGATACGGGGGGGGAGGGAAAAAGATGTACGCGCTGTGGGAACTTTCCTCCTTCGTCTGAGCTGTCACCACATCGGTTTTGTTTTGCGCATTGTACTGTTTCACGGCAGAGTCCTATAGGCTCATATGTCGTAGCTATTCATTGTAATCGAACTGGATGAAAGGAAGAAATAAATTAGTAGTTAAGAGTGATATACGTGGCCTTGACCTGATTGTCATGCCACAATAATGTTGTAAACATCCCTACCTTACGTTAATTCTCTCTCATGGACCTTCCATATAGCGCAAGTGCCTTCACCAATTACCATTTAACGAAGGCCGCCATTTATCAAAAAAGATCTTCAGATGCTTCAGTCTCACCCCAGAGGAGCGACCGTAGACTCTGTAGAAAAGTCCATGGACGTCGCAGTCCGGGAGACAGAGCATTCCGCCTTCGCGATTGTTTGTCAAAGAACCGGGTTTCCAGGCGAGAGTTTCATGTAGTGAAAATATCTACGAAAATACAAATTTTCTTTCTCCCGCATTTAAATATAAAACAAGATTGTGACTAATTGTTAAACATGCCTGCATATTCTCACTATACAAGAATATAAAGAGACCACAAAAGTATATTTCAATTGCTAGCAATTATACATCTTTCAGATTGTTTCGAGTGAAAAACAGATGTTTAGAAACACCTGTCACTAACTGGTAATGTCAAGAGCAATTGATTATCATGACATAAGATAGACCATCTAGCCTTTACTACTGTTATTGTGCTTGCAATCTGTTTTGGAAAATTTTCTAAAATTAAATAATGAAGTATTTTCTCGTTTTATTAAGATGACAAACGCACTCGTCAACAACAAGTACACCAAGAGAATTGTGGAAAATGAAGTGGACGATTACTAACAGAGCTCCGTAGTCATCCAGTTAGCGACAATGTGAAAAAGTAAATAACATGGAGCTTAAAGCTAAAAGGATATAATGATCACGAGTGTCGTCAGCTGGATAGGAGAACCTAAGACCACACCCGTACATGTAAGACCGGTGGCTCGCTCAATTTGGGCAAGACTGACTGGCTTTTGAGAAATTGTTCACCAAAGGCCTCGATAAAGAGTTTATGCTGTATTGGAAAAGCACAACTCTCAGCGACTCGCGCCCTCTCAGCGCAACAACACTGCTTCTCCGCGTTCACGTTCCCGTTTATTTAGCTCTAGCGAGCCGTCTCACCCCGAACACGTATTAGCCCAGAGCCGTATGTGCAAGTTGCACGCGTCGAAGCAACGAAACCCTTTTGTGCAGCAGGAGCAAGTACAGATTCAATGGCCAGACCCGAAAGAGGAATGAAGATTGCTTAGCTTCGTTCTATTATGAATAGACTAGCTACTAATTAGAGGAGGTCAGTGAGAAATACGACGAAAATGAAATACCGTGGTCCTATGTTCATTGTTTATACGAATATTCACTGCGTTGAGCAAGTATGAAAAAGCCCCAATGTCAATGCGATACCCCCGAAAAATCGAATCCGCCTCACCGACGTCCCAGCGAAGAAGCTCCCGGATTGATTCGGGCGTGCTCACCTGCGGTCGAGCTCACTCGCAGAGCGGCAGAAGTGAGGAAGCGTTCGTCTCGACCAGCGTTCTGCCACCGGAGGAGTGTTGGCTTTTCGAGAGAGTTGTGAAATGTTTATATTTAGCGCCTAATAAAAAATAGGCAAATATGTGTTTAACGCGATCGGTTTTAAATGATATAGTTCAAGATGAAAATTAGTCCGTGCAGCTGTCACCCTGGCAGATAGTATACCCCAAAGCAAGGCCTTTGCCCTCCTGCCCCCGGAACTACGCACTCAAACTGAATAACTATATTTGTTACTCTACGGCATACATTATTCCACGGCGTGAGAAGTCTTACGCGATTTGTACTTTCGTAAAACATATCATGTCTTCAACGTTACAGGAAGAAACGTTTCGAAAACAAAAAAACAAACAAACAAACATAAATCAAATTAAATAGAAAAAATGCATAGATTTCCATATAGTAACAAACACACATATTATGCACATTAGATATCATCTGGATCAGTCAATTCCGTAATACATCAAGTATTTACTCAATCCATTGGCGTTGAGTGAGTATTATTATTTTTGTGTGTGAGAAATATCAAAGAAAAGTTCAAAAGCGTCCAATGAAACAAATAATTATTTTAAAAAGGGTCGATGCAAAAAAGTTATGGGAATCCCTGAATCTAGACAAACGCACACAGCTCGTACTGAAAAATACAAAAGTTTCAGACATTTTGGATTGAAAACGTTTGGTAATATTTCAATATATTTTGAAAAATGGCCTGCATTTATGAGGAACGCACAGAAAGTTTCTGTTTGTTCGCTTGTAATCCGCGTAAATTTATGTAACCATTCACTGTATTATACGTGCAACTTAAATCTAGTACATACATGAGTTTGCGTGACAGCGTAACAGATGACTTCTAACACGTTTATTGCGCAGAGAAGAATGTATAATCGTTTTTATGACTTTCTACGCTAGTTCCGTGATAGTTCCAACCGCAGCGTGCAGGCGGACGTCCACTGCTCGCTCCGCGCGTTACCATGAGACCCGTTCTACTAAGTGAAAACAGTTACTATAAACGGTGATAGTGTGTGTCCAGTGTGTGCAGTGCTCCGACGCTTATCAGTGAACCCCGTTCTCCCTAATTACATCAGTTATTATAATCGGTGATACTGGTGTTGCCAGCGTGGCAGTGAAAAGTCCCGCGTTCGATTCAGCAGCGAATTCGGCCCGCCCTCGGTTATACGGAGCACGCAGGATGGCGGAAGAGAACTACATCAACACCAGCGGCCGTAAATACAGCTGGACTGAATACCACCAGCAGCAAGACAACTGCGAATCTATCAATACCAGCTGCCAAATCAACAAGACTGAACAAGACTCCAGAAGCACAGCTTAAAGTTCAACGGCTATGAACAATCGACGCAACTTTCACAATACGCATTATCGCAAGCAGAAGCACACAAACTGCTACACCGGCGCTTCCATCGGCAGAACAGCTGTTCTCATCGACCATCAACCAAATCAGCACACGCTCGCAATCTCCACTTTCCCTACCTGCAATGCCAAGGATTGTCTCCTCCTGCTAAGCTGTAACACGTACGTGGACCAGCGTGCCTTATAGTCACACCCAACCAGCAGGCACCAAATCACCGAGTGCAAAAAAAACACCAGCAAACACGGTTTGACAGCCACATTGCACAAGCCATTATAAACAACTCCGACAACACGAAAGACGCCAACAAAGCAAACGATACGAATGAGATACAGCTCCAACCAAACCTCGCCTATATTATATTCCTATGTTGTAAAAGATGCCTCGTTCACAAGAGTCACTACGTGAAAGCCATCGTGCAAATACATTTTAACATATAAAAATGTACAACACATGAAGTAAAAGTCTAACCCAGAGACAAATAGCAAAGCTACAGAGCAGTTATAAAAATTCCTAAAGGAAAAAAAAGCAATGGACCACACGTAACCAAACTAAAAAAAGAAAGAGCATTATCATGTTGTCCTTTGGCACGTACACCCATCTGTTGAAACAGAGAGTCATTCAAAAGTGAACCTCGAGACTTGGTCACTAGTCAGCAACATTCATAACATTCGCCATAGATTGACAAAAGACCCAAATGCACTTTTCACTCCGACCTAGAACCACGCGGAAAACGCAGATATTCTTTACAAATTACATACATTAAGCATGCCAAGTCAAAGTTCGAACCGCCGTATAAAAAGAACAGAAATGGTGCAATGCCTATAGATGCCCAACAGTACAATCATAAGTCGTGCGTACTGCAAACGAAGTCCTAGATGTGTGAAGCGGAGAAGCACACCTTACCAATGTGGTAAAAAAGATAAACACAAACAAAACCAACATGTGCACTTTTGCGCAAAGGGACACCCAGCAAACTACAAAGCTGCAGATAACAAAGAACTTATCAAAAAACATACCCAACAAGTGATCGACAAAAAAAACTCGAAAAAAAAACACTAAGCAAGAACAGTACAACCAGCTAGAAGTTTCCAGGTTAAACTCTTACATCAGAATGCCCGTCGGATCCCTTGCCATAATATAAAGCCCAGATAAAAAACATGTTCATCTTATACCCAAGCCTTTAACCAATCAATCACGTAGATATCGGAAATAGTATTACATGAATCATTTCAAGATTTGAAAAAATACTTAAAACAGCAAGCAGAACAGATAAGTCAGTGCAAATCTGCTCACGAATTCTTTTTCAAATTAAAAACTGAACTTTGTATAAACCAGCTGGCATTATAAGAAGCAACAGGAATGCAAATGCCTCCTACAGCACAAACAAGAATTACTTTTATTCCCTTACAGAATTATAAAATTGACACTTGTTATTAGCGAACCATTTCACCAAGAAATCGTATTTCTCAATCCCTTGCGCTAATGTGACCTACAAACACAACATCCAGAATGGTTACTCTCATGAGGAACTCTTATATACGGACAAAATCAAACATCATGAACTAAAAGCATACAACTATTGATACCTGCAGGCAACCTCTGTACCAACTTCAAAGCTATGCGCGCCCACAACTAACTGCAGTGTACTGTCCACCTAAGCATACATGGTCAGAGCAATGTTCGAAACAATTCTTCACAAATATCGGAAACAAGAATTCATATTAGGTGGCGACACAATGCAAAACATGTGCACTTGGGGTCAAGACTAAATACACCAGGTAGACGGCCTTTACAATTGTTTCTATAGAAATAATCTTACAACAGTGTCCATGGGAACCTTACATATTGGTCTACTGACGAAAACACAAATACCGACCTCTAGTACTCTACATTATTAAAGTATTTCAGTGATAAAATTCTATAGATCCAAATCAGATATGTCTCAGGATCATTGCCTGTTAATACTGACCACGCAGTCCGAAGTGTCACAAAATCACTCACCGCCAAACTCTACAAACAACCCACAGACTGACAAAATTTCGTAGAAATTATAGATAGTAGCATTACTACTATTGCCACTGCATAACCCGGAAAAGTATCGAAAGAAAGCACAGAACATTGACAACCATTCAACATGCCCTTGGGACTTCAACGCCTCAAATTAGTTCAAATGAGTAAGCAATCAACAATTCCCCATAAATAAGAGAAAAAAATCAGAAGAAGGAACGGCTGGCTACGACGTAATTGGCATGACAACCAGCACTCTGAAGAACAGAACAAACTTCAATAGAGACCTCCAGACAGACTGAAGGAATTATTGAAGAGATCTATGAAAATTGAATCATTTGGCTACATGCTGTGTTACAGCACTAGCAGGCACTTGCAACCAACAATACTATTCGATCTGGAGGCTAGTAAGAAAAAGACGCCCACAAATTCAAATCCACCTATAAGCGAAGAAAGACTGGAACATGGAAGAAGTGCAATTAGAGACAAAGTGAACGATTCTGAAACACTTCTCTTCCGTATTTGGAACCTTAACTCCCATGACCAAATGCAATTGAGGAAGCGTACTTCCGATTAATAATGCTCACCTGTCATATTTCTTATATTCCCAATCTTTTTTCTAATGAAGTAAGAGAAACTATTCAGCGTTTATAAATCCTAACAAAAGCCCGTTACGACCTATCCACAGGGAAAGTCTTGCAGGAATTATCAACGAATGCTATTTGGAATTATCACCTTGACTCTTATGCGATATCTCCGACTCAACCATTTCCCTGGACAATGGAAGAAGCACAGATCATAAGCCGATACCTAAACAGGAAAACCACCTAACGATGTATCATCTTAGCGCCCAATTAAGCTTGCTTCAATCTTATCAAAGGTATCAAAAAATCTTACTCCAAACGTTTAAACCTTTTGCAAGAAATAATCCCAGAACACCAGTTCGGATTAGAGAACAACACTCACAACAATCGAACAGCGCACCGAGTTTTGAAGTTATTACTCAAGTCTCGAAAGGAAAAGCTACTGCGCAGCTGTATTTCTGATAACAACAAGCTTTCGACAAGGTATAGGCACAAGACTTCTGTATACAAATTAAATCACTCTGCCCCATGCGTAGTTTTACGCTACTGTAGTGATAAGTCATGATTCGTATCAACCGACACTTCCAAATTTAAATAGTCAAAGAAGGAATTATCCATGTCTTCAACCCCTTTTAAATCAGGATCCTCAAGGCAGTGTGCTGGTCCTGTTTTATACCTTATATACATATGATTTGCAACAAATTGAAAGGACTACCACTTGCAACGTTGCGACGACACAGCAAATTTTTCCTGTGCATGAAACCCATTCCAAGCATCACAAAAATCTCCAAGAGCATCTAAACCAAACTTGAACATTGGGTACAAGATGGCTATTCAGTAAATGCCTCCAAATCTAAAAATATCATATTACCCTATTCCAAAAACAGAGTGTCTAAAGTACAAGCCTAAATTATATACAACTATCTTGCATTATATCTAGTTTATTCATATTGGTACAAACGTGCTTACATATTATTATAACTGCAAAGAAGAAAGAAGCACAAATCAGATGTTCTCCCAATATTCATGGCTCATTCGCTAACCGCTCACTCAAGACCTTCTTAGAACAACCCAAACTACTCCTCTTACAAATCAATAAACAGGGCCATCTGGAGCTACGGAATTGAACTCTGGGATCCGCTAGCAAGTCAACATTGAAATACTTCAAGATTCGAATCAAAAGCATTAGAAGACTAGCCAAATCACCGGGTACGTAACGAATGAAGACCACACTCGAGAACCAAATACCCATATATATGAGAAATCCACTCAGCATGCACCACCACCAAGAGCGTTAAACAAACAAATCCAAATCCATCAGCATCAACTATTGGATAAATGCGAGGAAGTACACCGATGAAACAGGATACCATATTCTGGAATACCATCCGCTCAAACAACCCAATGACGATGTACTTTGCCTTCATTTAAGGATAATAACACATTACTGATGTTTGTAAGAAACAGATTGATAAATAAACAGAATAATAATAAAAAAAAAAAGAAAAAGAAGTTCCTGATAAAAGTTATTTCGTATAACCTTTTTCCGGAAAAAAAAGTTGGGTATATTTTTCGTTATTGGACTTTAGGCTTCCGGGTGACTGCTGCGTCCATGCGAAGGTGCCGACGTTTCGGTCGCCATTCTGCGACCTTCCCAGGGCATTATTTGTCCGTGCTTGCCAACAATCCACATGTTCTCATACGTGGTGCTTGAAAATGAATCGAATTAAAATTGGTTGCAGAGGATGACCATGCAAATACATTTCGCACAGCTGACTGCATACACGGCTATGAAAATCTGAAACATTATGCGGACATCGAGATAAAAAGACTAGGGCCATCGGAAGTTGATGTTGTTTTTGCTGATATTGAGTAACATATTTACCTTGTTAAGAGTTATAATTTAAATAATCACAAAGGTTCATAACCAAAAATAATTTGCACAATTGTTATTATTCTTAGACATTCAGAAAATTACATATAAAATTATGTTCTACACTTAATGTTGTTTTGCAGATATCTGAACCCATTTAATTTGCTGAAAGAGCCGCGTTGCTTGTTGCCCTGTGATACCTCTCTGCACTGCATTTTAACAAGTATGCGCTTTACTCCGTTTTCTTCTTCCTATCGTTATGGAGTTACTTCGGTATTGTTTGAGTATTTTCAATAATTTTTTTGTGACAGAAGACCATAGACCAAGGGAACATTAAAGAAATGTAATTGGTCTATTTCCCTTTCACCAAGTCGAGTGTCCTCCTCGGCTAATTAGATTATTATTAACTCAGTACCTTGTTGTAGAAAGTATCCGATATCCGCTAGCTGCACTAGCGGTATTTTACCGCAAAGAAAACAATAACTTACTTAAGATTACTTGAAGTAATCGATATTCTTCGTTTCATACGATGGTGAAGTAACATTCTGGACTCGTCCATGAATTATGTGGTTTGTGCCCATACTAACTGATCAGTATCCATATGTGATAAGCCAGAAACCCTTGGTTTTATTAAACAGGAAAACCAGCATTCAAACATTATGCAATACGACCGTAATATTCTTATAGACGCTTATAGCTAAGAGTACCACGATGTTCAGGGCCACTAGTAACAAGAAATTATATTTCAGTGCGGGACAGGACGCCTATTCATTAGGGAGAACATGAACAAGCACCCAATTGAATAGTTAAAAGAAGTGAATCGAGGAGCAGTGAAGTTGTGGTTTGTGAAATGTCAAAATATATCACTATCTTGCGCGACTTCGAACTGAAGGTGCATAACCTTAAGGTTTACGACTTACGAGTATTTTCAGCTAAGATTGGTTTTTAGTGGTTTCAAGTATATGAAGTTACGAGAGTAAATACTTTCCACATGTTAAGTTGTTGACAATTTTAAGTAAGTTAAAGATGTAATGTTAGTTCATGTCGCAAGTTGAAATTTAGATCTAAATTAATGATTGTGGGGTTGTTTGAGATGAACGTATTATAGGATTGATTCTTCATGGGAATACCATTAAAAAGTTTGGTGATAGAACAGCGCATAGTCCGAGTCGTGAGTCCATCGCGACAATTTCAGGGAAATCCATCGTAGAATACATGTATTTGCAGGTTTGTTTTTCACGAAAATGAAAAATAACGTGTAATACCCGGACATTTGAAACTATTTTGACATTATTGAACTTACGTTAGGAGGGCTCAACACGACATCTAATGGACAGCGTCAAGACATGAGTATTGCGGGTAGTCATCCAGAAATTGTCGGCGTTGGTTATCGGTGAAGTTAATCTACAGTTAGTCCCTATGATTTTAATGACGTGATCCATGTACAGGGATTTGGGAATTATATGTGTATATCAGAGAGAAGTTTAAGATAGGATCGGTTATAGGCTCTATTGATAATATATTAAGTTGTAAAAATGCTATGTTATTATTGAAAACGAAAAGGCAGATATTTGTAGTTAGTTGACAATCAATTAAAATTAATTCGTTCAGTCACAGAATTTCCCAGGATCAGACTGGATTGTACACGAACGACCAGGTAAGAAGGTAACATGTTTTATGTCAGGTCTCTGAGCCAAAATAGTTAAGTATATCAAGATAATAAGTTTTAATACTGAGAGAATGTATGAGAATTTGCAATGATAAATAAAATAAGTAATTAATTCGCTGGTTTTATTGATATTTATATTAAAGTATTGTCTTTTTAGTCTTAATTACTTTTATTCAGCTATGATCGTTTGATCGCATACGTATCATCCTCAGGCTTGCAGCATCGGGGCCGAAAAACCATTCTGCAGAACAGGAAGAGCAAAATCGGCTCCCT
>BOPP01000222.1:1374410-1392019 GCA_017312745.1 Gryllus bimaculatus | reverse complement strand
TCTGATCGATGGATTTCCGAGGTATCTCCGATCAATGCTAGGCGAACAACGACCCACGGACCGCGCGCGATATTTCCTTCCTATTGCTTGTCCTATCCTCGACATTTACTTAGACAAATTTACACTTATATGCACTACACTACCTCTGGTGCTTACTTCTCATTCCCGCTGGGGCGGTGGCTGAAGGGGAAAATGAGCCGCAAACCAAACCGACGAGTAGGCCGGCAGCAGATTTCACCATTTAGTAGGGGGGACCGCCTCTTGGCCTATTCACTCCACACTACAGGGATTAATGGCCAGAACAGTTCTGGTGCCCGGAAATATGAATCGGAGTGGTCGGTGCCTAAACTCCACACCGGTTTCCCGGCATGTGTGTTAGTGTAGACCAAGAAGGTGTAAATTTGTGTAAGTACGGTTTGAAGATAGGACGAGAAAGAGGAAGAAAAGATCGCGGCAATTCCGTGGCCCGTTTGTTAGGGTACTGCTCCGGCAGTTGCAGTCCTTGTATAGATGGGAGATACCACGCAAAGCAGCAGATAGAGCAGCCGGCCGCAATAATTCTGCTCTGGACAGCGACTGAACTGGACCTTGTTATGTAGCAAGTGTGGGCACCCGCTCAGAAGCACTGCAGTGCCACCTCTACCGGTGATGTGACGACTCCCTTTGGATGCCCGAGCGGAGAAGCCGAGACGCGCTCACCTGGCCGTGGGTAGAGGTAGGGCGCGCAGCGGCACAGCTGGACGGCGCGGTCGCGCTGGCACTGCTGCATGCAGTTGGCGTGCGCGTACAGGCGGAAGCCCAGCGCCGACGCGCCCTCGTCGCGGTACAGGCAGCCGCGGTGGCGCGGCGCCAGGCGGCGCACGCGCGGCGTCGTGTACGTGTCCTGCGCCGCCACGTCCACCGACGTCCACTGGCCCGCCGTCACCTGCGCGCCGTCCGCCGGGAAGCTGTACGGCGAGTGCACCATCACCTGCCGCACCGCCGCCCGCGCGCTCTACGCTTCGCCCTTTCCAGTCGCTCCTTGCTTCATTTAGTGATTCCGGGCACGTCGACCAACAGGGTCGTTTGCCCCCTAAGTGTAGTGCATGCTTCCCCCTCGGGAGGTGGCGGTAATTTTTCCCACGCTGTACGGCGAGATCCGTCAGCTAGCGGGCTTCTCCACAACCAGGTTTCTCTCACCAGCGGGGCACCGCCCCAGCCGGGACAAGCTCTAAGCTCCCGGCATGTGTGCTTGTGTAATGGGAGAGGATAGGACGAGCAAGAGGTTAGAAAGATTGCGAGCGGTCCGTGGCCCGTTTAGTAGGGTACTGGTCCGATATTTGCCTGGTGTTAATCGGAAAAAAGACGGAAATCTACCGATCAGAGCTGCCGGCCGATAGAATTCTCCTCCAGATAGCGAAGTAGTGAAAATGCCGAGCTTTGGAAAGGAGATTACATTTCTAAATTGCAACGAAGTGCAAGCAAGTGTAGCTAGAAGTATTGCAAAGAAAACTATGAAAGACACGCAGAATAACACAGACAATGAACTTCTGCTCTTACTTAAGATAAAATGTGAGACATAAAAAATGTTTTAAAAAATTTAGAGAGACAAGCCATTCCACGGACAATATCTAAAAATAATGGTTAAGGTTCAGATCAACAACTCATGTGGCTTAAAAGGGAAATAATTAAGCTAGAATCGGATGAACACGAAATTATGTTCGGCGTTTCCCAACATGTACGAAGATGATAAATGCCGCATCTACAAGCCTTCCATCGCATCGTCTCCGCTTGCCCAATTTTCGAAAAGAGCGACTTCATGAAAAGACATGATAGAGTGTTTAGTTACCAAACCAGTGTTTAGTTACCAAAACCAGCGACGTCAGTTTGACTGTGTACAACCAACGACCAACGAATTGTATGACCAACAAATTCATAGTGATCGCAAAATCATTTTGAATCCGGGATTTAGATTAAAAAAACACGTTTCTACTTGTAGTTATGGATGTGCTGGTCAATCAAAACATCGTAATCAAGAAGGCAGAGAAACGCCTTAAATACCTCTACAAGAGTTTGGAAATCAAGATCAGTCGAATGTGAGGCATGAAAGCAGAGGTCGTCCCGACAGTTACTGGAGCTTTGAGATTTGTTCCGTACAATTTGTGAAAGAACTTGGCTAAACTGATCGTGCGATCACTATGAAATTGTTGGTCATACAATATTGTACACAGTCGAACTGACGTCACCGGTTTTGGTGTGTTCGTACCACTTGGAGCATGTGCTTGGAACTTCGAGGGTGTTACAGATGTACCAGTGGAGGTAACTAAACACTCTATCATTTCTTTTCATGTAGTCGGTCTTTTCGAAAATTGGGCAAGCTGAAACTCTGTGATCGAAATTTTCTACTTGCACCTGGTAGATGCGGCAAAGTATTGTAGAGACACCGACAGTCCCCAGATCTGCTCCTTGGGAATCTCGTTGCAACTTGGAGTAGATTTTTTTCAACAGAAGTAGAGGAGTAATAATAATAATAATAATAATAATAATAATAATAATAATATGTCATCATTGCAGAATCCAACTTAAAACACTAGACGGCGCCATCACCAACGCTCAGTTCTTGGATAAGGACACCCCCGACTTTCACAGGCCGCTGGGTACGTAATGCAGGGAAACTACTCATTTTCAAGATGCATTATGAGCTCCGGAAAAGGGAGGAACCACGGGAATGTAAAGTCTGTAATCCACGCCGTATCTGGTATTTTATCACAAAGGCGGTAATGTCCGTAACACTCCTGAACTGTATCGTCATTTTTTTAAATTACAGCGCTTATTTCACAATAGACCCTTTGTAAGGTGAGTCTACAACTTAGCAAATGGCACACGATATTTTTTCGGAACAACTCATTAAAGAAATTTTTTAGTATCTCTAGCTGATATTATTGCGAACCTAATCTCCTAATTAGGGTGTCCGCTTCTACGTCCGTTTCTTCTTCTAAGGCCCCATCATTGTGCTCTCGTAATCAATGGCATAGTTACTGTAGGCCGAGTGGAGGGCAGTGCACCCCGGGAGACACCATGTTTCCAATAAGAACATTTATAGTCGGAATTATATAATTTTAATGATTTATTTAAAAATTATATTTTAATTATTCTGAATTATATGCAATTTTAAATATATTATAAATAAGTGCCATGCGCAAATATATTTTGTATTTTTATTATATAAAGTATAAACTATTCAGTAATAGATATTTTTACATTTAATTTATGGTGGGAGGGGTGAAGCGATTAGTTTCTTGGAAATAAATACAAAAAGAGAGATAATACTGCTTACTTGGTCATTATAGTAACTAGAATCGTTCCGAATATATTCAATCATGGTCTAAATGTGAGCTTTTTCAGATTTGGTACAGGTTCCACTCTCAATATTCAATTCTATAGTTATTCAGGTGTCCAAACTTACTCACACCCAAATACAGCATCGTATGCATAATCTTATCAGGTTATGAATATTTAAAAAAGTAAAAATACATGTTGTATGAAACTAAAGATTGTCGATTTTTCATATTAAATGAAATAATAATAACTTAGAAAATGCGACTTTTACGGGATTATATATTCAATATTGATTGATTTTATATTCTCTGTTTAGCTTTTCTTAACATTTTCATTTATGCGGGTATTTTCAAAGAGTTATAGTTAGAATTTTTGTAACATCAAATATTTTTTTACAGAAGTCGTTGTCAACTGTAGACAAACAAGAATCTTAAGAAATGATAATTCTAACACGTTAGAGCAATAAAGAACGATAACGACAAATAGATGGTACTTACTCTCTAAACAATTATTGCGTTGCACAGTGTCCTAGAATGGCTTTGTTATCAGTGTACACTGCCATCTTCGAACCAAGACTGTATAATAGAATGTCAATGGGACAGAGCTACACGTCCTCGTGCTAACGACGGCCAGCGCCGCGCCACATTTCCCGCGAACAATTCGACTTCTTCTTTATCACTTCTGTTTTATTTCGTTGTTATGCGGTCCTCTCTTCGGTTGATAAGGATTTATCAGTGATTAGTTATAATTAAATATATTCTCCTATTAATACACAACAAAAGTAGAGAAATAACTCCATAAAACTACTGATGCTATAACACCACATACTTTATCACATTCGGATACTAAAAATTGTTCGAATACTACAAACTTTTCAAAAACGTTTTCTTGACGTTATTTAAGGATTTAATTCTGAAAAAAGATTTCGTTAATAAAAAAATCTGTATATTTTTTTCTCTCGAATTTTAGAAAGAGTCCGGAAAAATAAAACTTTTGCAATTTTTAAAAATTTAGAGCTTTCAACAAAAATCATACCTGTGCAGTTTTTATGAGCATTCTTTGATTACCCTACAAAAATGATCCATATTTAGAAAAGTTTTGAAAATCGTTGAGAATTCATGTAATGCACCCTCAAATCAAATCTTCAAATCCCAGGGGCCGCGATATTTCACAAATCGATCGGGGAATATCAATTTTGGTAAACCTTCTGCTTACGGTTTAGCCGCTAGCGTTGTTTACAGACAGACAGACGCTTTGCCGTTAACCCATTTACAGTACAAAGAATCCACAAAACGTGGATTCTAGACACACATATTTTTAAAAGAGCGAATGTTGTGCATACAGGGTCATGAATTATCCACTTTTGCGGTATCAAGGATTTACAATACAAAATTTTCTCCTGTCGTTTTGCATTGCAGCATTACATATCTCTCTCTACCTAAATAGTATGCAAGAAAATCAAAATATTTTAAGTTACTGTTTTACAAGATCAAGCTCTTAAACAGTATGGTCTCTCTTTTTGTATTTATTTCAAAGAAACTAATCGCTTCACCCCTCTCGCCATAAAATAAATGTAAAAAATCTATTACTGAATAGTTTGTACTTTATATAATAAAAATACAAAATATATTTGCGCATGGCACTTATTTATAATATATTTAAAACTGCATATAATTCAGAATAATTGATTTCATGAACAAAAATCATTATAGCGCAGAAATTGCTATATTCCTCCAAGAAATAATGTACACATCCTTCACGCAGCACTGTCCAGTTCGAACGCATCTAGACGCAATTGCATTCGCCTATGTGATTCACGTCATCTGCTGCGTGCGCAAGGTGGCTGGATGGAGCACACGAGAATAAGTAATCGGCCCAATGCTCGGCCCTAAGGACGGGGAAGGCGAGAGAACTGCGAAGAAGGGGTCCTGCGCGGTCCAATGTCCCCAATGAAATAAGTCATTTATGGCTACCTCAATGAATCCGCAAAATACGTAAAGTATTTCATTTTTACAACCAGAACGGCAGTAAATAATGAAAAAAGAACCACGGATGGGATAGAAAAATTAGTTGTGGTTAGTAAAATATTGAGACGTGTAAAGCCAACTATGAGAGTAAGGCATGGGGCAGGTACATTTATATGAGTGATAATAATTGTTTATATGATAAAGAAAGAGTAATATTAGTCTCAGAATTCTGAGGTGGTGTTGCTCCAGCATTCGCCTGGAATCGATCACAGCAGTCGACTCACGAATTCGATTCCGTCTGGCGCCACGCACTCGCCGGTGTGAGAACGCATCTGGCAAAATTTCGGAATGACAATAACAGAAATTACGAATTCCAAAATATTATCACAGAGATACCTTAGAGCAACAACTACTGCCACTGCTGCATTGCTTACCGAGAGGTTCTATGGTTCGAATTCCGACGGTGGTTGCCAGCCGAAGTACGTTGCCAGGTTGAATTCAGTCAGCCATAGTGTGAAGGATAATTCTAGCAGTCAGCTGCTCTGATCGGTAATTTTCAGATCAAGATCAGGTCATCGAGTCACGGACAGTATACAATCTTTTTCTTCCTTATTCTTGCCCCCGCCTCTTTCTCCTTGCATACACACACGCACGCACGCACAAACTTTCACTGACATGCTGTTGACTACCACATTTGCGGGGAGATCCGTCGTCAGCATGTTCTGGCAGGGGCCCCGCTGGCGGAGATACCAGGAGCAGAGAAACCCCGCCGCCCCGCTAACAGGACTAGAGGAGTTGGAGTTGAAGCATCGCTCACCCTGAGCCCCGGCGGGAGGCTGCGCGGCGGCACATCCACGGAGGTGTTGACGGCCACGCGCAGGCCGCTCCACTGGCCCTTGTTGCTCGTGCGGCGCGGCCGCGGCACGGGGGGGCTGCTCACCAGCTCCCTGCGCAGCAGCCAGCGCCCGGGCACGGGGCACACTCACAACTCGGCCGGGCGCTCCACCTGCCTTCGCCGATCAGCACCAAGCGAGTGCCGCGGCAGTTCTCTACCAAATGGGTCACGGATCGCGCGCGTCTTTCCTTCTCATCATTTGCCCTAGCATGACTCCTTACGTGAACGAATATGCGCTACACCACCACTCTTGTTGAGAACTAAGAGATTGTCCCGGCGGGGGAGGGATCACGCTGGAGTGAAATACCGCGCATCGTCCCCGCGGAAGACGGCGTCAGATCTCGCTATCTATTGGGGAAGAACACGTACAGTTCAGGTGTTCATACGCGCAGTTCGATCAAAGTTAGAATCCAGCAAGAAGCTATTTTCTCTTTAAAACGATGATTTACAAAGTGCGGAATGTTATAACTACTCCACCTAATGATATACAACAAAACATATTGTGGAAAACAAAATGTATGACTCACCGGCAATAATACTACCTTTTGTGATCGAATAAAGCGAATTTAATTCCATGACAATGTACAGTACTAATTTGCACATTCTGGAGTTCTACACCTATTCCTCGATGGCTGATTTACGTCCTCCTCCTATGTCTAAAACTGGTCAGATTTACTCAAAGGATCGCACTTCAGTTATTTAGACGCCTTAAGTATACCCTAACTTCATTTGTAAGCTGAAAAAAATTGAACCAGAGAAAAAAAACCTTCCATGCCCAGGAGCTTCAAATTTTGAAGAGCAAGCAAAAAGGTTCTAAGTACCGGATATTTTTTTCTTAACTTTGAAGGACACTCTACAGACGTTACAGATTTCACGAACAATCAACTTTTTTGCCTACAAACATGAATTTATAGTTTAAAAATAGTTTCCCACTGTTAACACAAAACTGGCAAATATGACATCGAATCTTTTTATTTGCACTGATTCTATTAAGGTCCATTGTTAGTGGTGAGTGTTAAACGTTTAAAAATGACCAGGTGCCTCAGAGTGGCCATAAAATAAAGTGCACTAAGTCTTGAGCCGTGAAGAGCAATAATTTTAATTTGCAGGAAGTTCTTGAGATCTTGCATCACCTACAATTTTGACGTCACGATCGTAGCTATGTTAGGTTACCATGATACTTTTAGGACCAAGTTGACTGGAAAATCCTCACGCATATCCTACATGACGATGAGGCTCTGATCTCTGACACTCAAAATTTGGATAAAACGACCTTCAGTCTGCGCAACACAATTTACAACGAATGGTTATCATTTTTTAAATGTTAAGATGTAGAATCGAATTCACTAATGTGTAAAAGTCAAACCGAGGGATTATGTTTTTTAAATGTATTTATTTATTGATATTTAACAGAGATCATTGAGGCTCGTTAGTGATGAAATAATGAGTTGTTAGCAAAAATTATGGTGGAAAAATGGAGGAAATACAGCGAGAGGAAATGGGAGAACCTCGATAAAACCTGCCGAGAGCTCTCCCCGTCCCCCACAAGAGTTGGGCGGGGATTGAACTTAGCTTGCATTATGTCCTTGGGGATCAAAGTCTGCCCTCATGGGGACAGAGTAACATAAATGTATGAAATTATGGCAGTTATATACAACGAAAATTTAATTGTTAAGTTGGTAGCTATTCATAAATTACTCTTAACCTTCTTTTAAACTACGCGACCTGGGATCGAACGCGAACCTTAACAACGGAAGGCGTATGCTTCAACCACTTCAACGCAGCTTTCCACCCCACGCTTTTGTGCATCTCACTCACTCGTGACGTATTTCGGAGATCTCCGAGTTGAAAGAGAAGCAGAAGCCGGCCTCCGTGCGCTGCAGCTCGAAGATGGCGCAGCAGTTGAATTCCGTGTTCCGCCACCAGCAGCGGCCCACGAAGAACTGCTCGCACGACGGCATCATCTGCACACGCGCACACAAGAGCACTCACTCCGGGCAGGGTTCTCAATTCACTAAGTCAATGCTTCGGGGAACTCTTTGAGCAGTAAGGAATCATCTAATATATAAAATCTATGTTTGTTTGTTCGTTAGTATTTTATGCGCTTCCGTATCATTCATCTGATTGCTATAAAAATCTTCAACGTTTTTCTTTTAGTTGCGCACAGGTTACAGACGCAGTACAATGGCAATGTGCGCATGCCTGTCGCACATAGACCAAATTGAGGTGGCTTTCATCTCCTAATCGTTTTGCTGAGCGTAGCGTCAAACGCGATTTATTATCACGTGACCAGTAGAGTGTAAAGTGTAATACATTGCAATAGCGAAGCATGCCTGCGTCCACTTATTTATAAAAAGTATATCGTGCTAAGTATATATGGGTCGTAACAGTGGTTGAAAATTGCGAAGCGGGAAATTTTTTCCCACGTAATTGTTGAACTTACAAGTGTGACTAGAATCTAAAATGTATAGTAAGTTACCACGAGGCTCTCATCCCCCAAAGATTGTTCAAATCTGACTGATTCTATAGAGTAATTGAGCGCGAAACGTAAGATAAAGATTCGATTCCTGACTGGGACATCACATACGAAGTTTGAATAGTAAAAACGTTATTTATAACAATTGGCTTGCTTTGTGCAGAAACCTCTCTTGTCCAGTCCGTTTACAGCTATGAGATCTGGTGATCGCGCGATATAATATATAGAGACGCATCGACTGGCATAAAAATCCCTCATGTCCACAGCAAACTGAAGGTGTAACATCTAGCTAATGTTTAAGTTTGGTGCAGAATCGGATGTAAAGTAATTCAGTTTTTCCTTTCTGGAAATCAAGGAGAACGCACATGAGGGGTTTCTGCACCAAACGATTCAAGTATATTATCAATAATATAGTATATATTTAGTTATGATACACTGAAGAGCCAAAGAAACTGGTACAGCCATGCGTATTGAAATAAATAGATCTGGAACTAATTCGAAGACGGCGAGGCGGTAGCCAACGACTACATAAGACAACTAGAGTCTGGCACAGTTGTTAGATCGGTTACTGCTGCTACAATGGCAGGTTATCACGATTTAAGTGAGTTTGAACGTGGTGTTATAGTCGGCTCAAGAGAAATAGGAGATATCATCTTCGGGATCCCGTTGCAATTTGAATTTTCCGTACGACCATTTCACGAGTGTACCGTGAAAATCGGATATCCGGTAAAACATCAAACCTTCGGCATCACTGTGGCCGCAAAAAGATCGGGCAAGAACGGGACTGACCACGACTGAGGAGAATCATTACACGTGACAGACGTGCAACCCTTTCGCAGCCTTCGGCAGGTTTCAAGAGCCACCGTGAGAACCATTCAACGAGACATTATTGATATAGGGTTACGGATCCGATTGCCCACTTGTGTACCCTTGATGACAACACAACACATAACTTTACGCCGTGCCTGGACCCGTCAACACCGACATTGGACTCTTGATGACAGGAAACACGTTGCCTGGTCTGACGAGTCTCGTTTCACATTGTTTCGAGCAGATGGACGTGTACGAGAATTGCGACCTCATTAATCCATGTACCCTGCATGAAAAGGAGGACTGTTCAAGTGGTGGAGGCTCTGTGATGGTATGGAGCGTGTGCAGTTGGAATAATATGGGATCACTGATACGTCTAGATGCGATTCTAATACATGAAACGTACGTAAGCATCATGTTTGATCACCTGCACCCATTCATGTCCATTGTGCATCCCGACGGACTTGGGCAATTCCAGCACAACAATGCGACAGCCCACGCGTCTAGAATTGATACTGAGTAGCTCCAGGACACTCATGAATTTAAACACTTCAACTGGACATCAAACTCTCCAGACAGGAACATTATTGAGCATATCTGGGATGCCTTACAATGTGCTGTTCAGAAAAGATCTCGACCCCCTCGTACTCAAACGAGTTTATTTGCAGCCCTGCAGGATTCATCGTGTCAATTACCTCCGGTACTACTTCCAGTAGACATTAGTCCATGCCACGTCGTGTAGCGGCACTTCTGCGTGCTCGTGAGGGCCCTACTCAATATTAGTCAGGTGTACCAATTTTTTTGTTTCTCAAGTGCACTCTAGAGTTAGTCATAATATCAAATAATTAATCATTTGCACGTATTAATTAAAAGTGCGACCTGAATTGTTAAACTCCTTTTAAACATGAGCCTGAAAGCAAATATCCTTGGAAAGTGAGAGCAAAGAGCAAGCGTCACGCGCTGCGCCGCACCGCCAGCATGACGGCGGTGAGGTTGAGGTGTCGCAGCTCGGCCAGCGTCGCCTTGTCGGTGGGGAACTCCTCGGGCAGCTGGTCGAAGTCGCCGAAGTCCATGACGTTGAGCGCTCCCAGCAGCATGCGGAAGGCGGCGGCGGCGGCGGCGCCTGCGCCCGCCAGGTGCCTGCGCATGCGCAGCCAGCGAGCCCCACATGCTCAGTCCTTTCCACTGGCGGTTCCTCACGGACAGGGAGTGTGTGGGTCAATGAGGTTTGAAAGATGACATCGTTTCGGCCAACATGCTGCTACCTTCCTAAGGGGAAATTCCACGAAACTATCATATTTTATGGGCTGTATGACGCGTTTTTCTTCAATAAATAACCTCCAGAATTTACGTGCGTCTTATACTCGACATTAATATTAAAATATTCGGTGCTTGATTTAAAATTCACGACAGTCTTAAAATGGTCATATATTTGATCCCACGGTAAAGCTACCTCTATCTGACAACATTGAATTCTCCGGGCAGCAGCAGTGCATAGATACGACGAACACGAATTGCGAGAATTCACAAGCTAGCTAACAGTGTCTCCCTCCCACACAGCCATCACAAACCCAGAACACCGACTAGCGTATGTTTTGTTATTGAACGGTGTCAGTGAATTTGAATTGAAAGTGATTTGTGTTATCTGAAACAACAATATTTTTGTTAGTATCTATTTTCGTTATGGAAAAAATAAAAGGTTGTCGTATGATGCGGAGTATACATTTAAAATATTATTTTTTAAATTACTTAAAAATTAAGGTGCGTCTTGGAATCGCCGCGTCCTTGGAACAGATGCCATGATAGGATCTTCCTCGGGGCGAAATGCCTCGTTTGGGGGCATTGCGCCTCGAGAAAGGTCACGGCATGACGGCTAAATGTAGACTGACATCTGTGCCTAGAACATGGCCTCTCCAGGCAGCCAAGTTGATCCAGAGTGAGTTTTGATTTCAGTCGCATCGGCTACCGTCAAAGAGGGGAACTTGGGACGTTTTGCGACTTCTTTTAAAACTTTGGCTGTCTTAGTTGTGATCAGGTGTTTGAGTCCGAAGCAGCGCCGTAGTGTTCTCGACGGTTTAAAGAAGATATATACTAATCTTTTGGAAGTTTTACTTGCAGGTAAGTGTTATTCAGTATCAAAAATAGTTAACGTAAGCTTTCACCTGAAAAACTACCATCGTAAAGCTTTCCTTGTACCGTTCTTATTTAAGCTTTTTTCTATTTGTGCTTATTTGCATCCCACAATATGATCTATTGTCCAGAACCTCCAGTATCATGTTCATGCTGCCCACCAATTGTTAAGTGGGTGGAAAGGCCCAACGCGTGACCCCATGTAGGTGAATTGGAACGCTGTCCCAAGTTACCCAACAGTGGAATTTGAAAGAATGAAACAACAAAAATATTGAATTCAGTGTCATATTAATTAATATGAATGCAAAGTAGAATATGAATTATTTTTTTAATGATGCCATTTAATTTTGAAAATCAGTTACAATCACTTCACAATATCTGCAGTGTATATATACATGTCGCAAATTATCATGCCTAATAATGTCCTTTTAAAAAAGGTACATATGTTTTCCCAGTTAACATTACAGTGTAACTTGGGACACCAAGTTTTGATATTACGAGTATAATACCCAACATATTCCATATTCAAAGAAATTAAGTAAATATTCCTATAGTACAGATATGAACATAATTTCATATAGAGAGGGTTGAACTACAAACATCAAGTTACTATCAATTAATCAAACTGCAACAAGTATCCCTAGTTATCTTCTTTGACGGTACTTGTGTCATTAGTCTCGAAAGTATAGTGCAAGTTATATCCGTGTGGAGGTTTTAGTAGTAGTGTTGTTTTTCCCCGTCTGCAATTTGAATTCCAACGCCTACCTACCGGCTCCTCCGTCTAGGCGTTGCCCCAACTGAGACAAACTCTAAGTTTCCAGTTAATCTCCAGACTGTGCAAGTTAGTGCAGTGCATGAAAGAATATATGTGTATGTGTGGAAGGCAAGAAAAAACAAATCCCTGAATTTCACTGTTCTTGGAGCGGTGGGCTCTAACTGGAGATGTATTTTAGAAAAACGATGGTAGTTTTCGCGTTTTAGATTTTATTATAGACACAAATCTTTCTCTACAATCAATATCGTAGTTGAAGAAAGACTTCGAAAAAGATTTCAATTTTTGCGATTTTTCGATAATTCAGAGATTGAAAATGAACTTGTGGATGCACCTTTTTTAAGAGTCCTATCCTCTAACATGAGAAAAAACTAATAGAAAATTTGGAAAAAATTTTGAGAAATTTTGAAAATATTGGTTAACTAAAACCCTTAAATGAAAATATTGTTTTCAATATCACAAAGCCTTGAGTTCGTCAAGATCGATCGAGAAATAAGAATTTTGGAAAAAATCGGGTGAACGGTTTAGACACTAGCGCTGACCACAGACAGACAGATGGACCGGCGTTTTGCCGTCACTCAATTTCTCGGTGTCACGAACCCAGAAAATTGGATTTCGACTACATAATGTGAGAGGAGGTAATTTACTACTAAATAGCGAGGCCTCACAATTCGAGGTTTTCAGACGAATATTCATCGTTCTGCTGCAGCATTACAATACTTTATATTTACTATATAAGAATGTAGTAAGGTAAGAAAATAAAAACTGGAAAAGAAAAGATTGAATTCACAATGAAAAAATACAATAATTCAGGATATATCATAATTTAAGACACTCTACGGAAGATTGCAGCTTTAAAAGGTGTACAGGCCTGCTCCGGAAATGCGAGTCATAAAATATTAACTAAAAGCACACTTTCTGTTGATAAGAGAATAAATGTGAGTAAACCAGAAAATTATTACTACTACTCCTTAACAGTTACCTTCACTATGACGTACTAGTTTCTGCACTGAGTCACATTAAAAGATAACATCTGGCAGTAAATATAATGAATTTTCCTCCGTAATAAACATTCGAGACAAGATTGCAAATATCTAGGTAATATATAAAAACGAAAAGATAACAAATTTTACCTCTAAGGTCGAGTAACACACGTACAAAGAGGTAACACGTACAAAGAGAGAATTTTTATAGTTAGATCTTTAATAATATTATTTTGTAAAAATATTTTTTGTATTCCAGTGTTGTACACATTTTGCGTTACAAGAAACCGTTCAAAAAATGACATCATACAGACGATGACGTATTATGGCACAAATAATTGCTTCAGTATTCATCCAGCCAATCAAAACGAGAAAATCGTGCGAAGGTACAGTTGAACCAAACAGCTTCTCACAGTTTTTGCGCAATAATATCAATTACCCGTGAGGTGACAAAAAAGTTATTCCCATAAATTAACTCTGATTCGCATATAAAATGTATAATACTGTTATACAAAAAAGCGTATGCAACTCGTTGAAAATGTTCCTTTATTTCAAATGCATTTATTACAATGCATTAGTATAAATGAGAAAAACGCGCTCCTAACGTCGTTCGCTTTGAAAACATTTACTCACGCAATGAAGCTTAACATTATAAAAGTGTTGCATATTAAACTATTATTAATATGTTTTATCCGTTGAGCACATCACCTGAGAATGTAATATATTAAAAATATATTAAAGAGCAATAAAAAGATTAGCTAATTTCGTTGAATTTTGCAGATGGTGTTCAGCAAAGAGATTACGGTTTTGTAGAAAAATGTATTGAACACATGAAATAACTCCCAAGAAGGGAAGAGGGGTTAAAGGTAAATATTTTATTTCGTATTGAGTTCGAGTTCAATACAATATTTTCTATCATTCACAATTTCTAAGTTTATATAACAAACTAACTAAAAACTTCTTTATAAATTTGTTTTTTTTTCTCTTCAATGTAATAAAAAGTATACTACTGTCAAATACAAAACAAATGTTCACAAATAGTACTTAACAAAGCAACTTCTTCAAAAAGCCTGTCTCGGGACTCGATCTGAGCCATCTAAGCCGGGAAATGAGAAGGGACGCTGCACTCACTCCTGCTGGTAGCGCAGCGCTTGGCTCCAGCGCACGCGGTTGGCGTCGCACAGCGTGATGGCCGGGAACGGGATGTTGGCGATGGGGAAGTTGGTGGCCTCCACCACCGTCATGGTGGGGGAGCTCCAGTAGCGGTCGGCCACTTGCTTGGACATGTAGGCGGCGCAGTACACCGCCAGCACGCACAGCGCCACCCACAGCAGCCTGCGCACGCCACACTCTCGCCGCACGCCCTCTTAGTACACTGCGCGACCAGCTCTCGCCGCGACTCATGCATTATTTCGTTTTGCCAGGCGCGTCAACGCCTGTAGTCATTAGTTCCACTTTTTATCACGAGAGGTGATTTCCGTGTTCTTTTCCCGATGAATAGCGAGTTCTCGCACCGACCTACTGGGCGCTTGCGACGTTTCCCTCACCAGGTATCTCACTGGGACAAGCTCTAAGCTCCCAACTGATTTTGTGAGAGGTAGTGTAGTACATGTAAGTGTATGTATGTGCAAGCATGGAGTGGGGATAAGAAAAGGAAGAGTCAGGAAAGATCGTGGCCCGTTTGTTAAGGTACTGCTCCGGCATTCGCAAGGTATTGATCTGGGAAACCATGGGAAACTACCGATCTGAGCAGCCGGCCGCTGCTCTGATTCGGTATTCTCTTCCAGACAGAAACTGAATTCAACCTAACTTTGTAGCTAGTGTGAAAAATTTTTCCACCGTCAGGACATGAACCCTAGAACCTCCCGATCAGAGAGTCGGTAAAATTAAGCCCCCAGGTGCACGGTAAAATTAAATTCCTCCGGCAGTTCCGGGATCTCACGTTCTCCCAACCAGAGTATAGATACAGTTAACTCGACCGACATCTGGCGGAGAAATTGAGAATCACACCCAGGCGGTTCAGGAGACGCCCACGTGATGCGGGAGATGCCCACCCATCGAAAAAATTCCTTAGACCCGCCCCAAGGGATGGCTTTACAAGAAGACAGGGTCGAAAATACGAATGTGGAACTACGACAATGGCCTGCAAAATAACCCATACTAGTTCAACTCATGCAATTATATTGAACAGTAGAAAGGTAGCACACATTGCTTTAAAAAGGTAGAACAGAAAATACTGCACATCTACGAACATATATTAGGTATTATATTTAGCAAAATATTTAAGACCGTTGAATATTCACAGTACAGTTTTCGAACAGGTTTAGTGCAGGACGTACAGAAAACGTGCAGACCAGTCTGATCGATTTCTGCGAGAAAACGTTTCAGTATATTCATAATTGTTCATGCAGAAAGCTTAGTTTGACTCAAGGACCTCTAGCGACAAAATCGTTCACTAACGGATGTTTACCCGACGCGAAGATAATCGGCCACTTCGATTTTGTGGTTGTGTGTGTCAAAGTGCAATTGTGTCGAGTGAAATTGAGATAATCCACCTCTTTTCCTGTTGCCACCTTATTTTTCTTTATTTATCCGTGGTTAATTAATACTTTAAAAAGATGACAGCAAGAACGAACTCACAGAAATACCGCCACTGAAAGTACTTGGACGGAGCAATTCAGTTGTTTCCCGGTGGACCTCCTATCAGCATCTGATGTCGATTCATCCAGACTTCATACACACAACGAATGCACGACCTTTGGCTTTTATACTTCTGGTTTGAGATCTGGAAGTTTCCATACAGACCTGTATGAGAAAATGCACAGAAATTGCACCGGGTTACCGACCTTTACAAGGATACATGGATTTTGTTTTCGCCTACAACAGCAAATGCTGCTATCAACCTCACCTTAACGTATAAAACAGAGAATATGCAATACAATTTGCAAATAATAATGAGAATTACTTCACCTTTTTGATGTTCTACGTAGATATCATAAGAAGGTACACTGAATACAATTGATAGCCACAACTAATCGTTTTAACGATCCCACGTGATGTTCTGTAGGCAAGGGCAACTACAAACGCGTTTCCCGTGCATCATTCGCACGGGGAGATGCGCACGTCGCCATCTCCCAGTTTTCATTCTAGCCGCACCTTTTTTTGGTACCTCGCTTCTTTGAACGCCGATTACGAGGGTCATCAAAATGGGACTCTTAATAGATTTTGAAGAAGACAGTTCGTACCTCTCGCTCCAGTGGCGTCCGTCCTCGGCGATGTAGCGCAGGCCGTGGATGCTGGTGCTGAGGCAGTACTCGCGCAGGCCCTGCGGCGGGGCGCGGCGCCGGGGCTCGGAGGGGCTGCGGCTGCCGCTGGGGCTGGCGCTGGGCCACAGCGCCGCGCGCTGCTGGCGGCGGCCGCGCAGCGAACCTCCCCGCTGCCCGCCACACCCCGCGCGCGCGCCCAGCCAGCCACCCCACAGCCGCTGCGAATGCGCACTGCGAATGGCATGCTCGGCCCGACCCACCGCCCAACTCACAGCACGCCATTTCCATTACTCCATTTGCAATCCAATTCATGACATCTAGTAGTGTTATTATTGATAAGCATTTCATTAATTTAATACTAGCATGTCTAGTAATACGCTTACTCAATGCTAAATTTTAAATCCAATGGTTGATTGGTGATTCCGGCTGCGTCAACTGTTGAGGTCATTAGTCTCGGAAGTTTTTATCGAGGGGGAATAGAATCGGGTTTATTATTACATGTAAGTGAGAGTGTGTGTAAGTGCAGGGTAAGGAGAGGACAACAGAGGAAGGGAAGTTCGCATGTGGCCCGTAGCCCGTTTCTTAGGGTACTGCTCTGGTATTCGCCTGATGTTGATCAGAGATAAACACGGAAAACTACCGATCAGAGAAGACGGTCGCTTTAATTAACGTGCAGACAGCGGTTGAATTCACCCTAGCTATCTCGCTAGTAACAAACATCCTGCCACCGTGAGCACTCGAACCATAGGACCACCCTGTCAGATGCACTGAAGTGATGCCAGTTGATGCCAAACTGATATCAATTGCTAACTAAGCCGGTTCTCAAATCTAAAGAGCAGTAGTGGTAAGGGTGCCACGGGGCGTGTGCCGTGGGCTTTCCATTGCCTCCATCAATGGGCCCAAATTCCCTCCATCAATGGGCCACTCATTTGAATAGCCCTGACCTAAGCTGCTGGGCCGGGGCCTGTGCCTGGTGCGTGGCAGAGTGGCTG
>BOPP01000222.1:1339206-1371604 GCA_017312745.1 Gryllus bimaculatus | reverse complement strand
ATAATAATAATAATAATAATAATGCCGATCCGGTGGCCGAGATCGGTAAGGCAGTAGTGCCGTAGCGATCTCGGACGGAAGGATCGCCGGTTCGAGTCCCGCCTCGGGCATGGTTGTGTATTTGTCATTGTCCCTTCACCTATAATCATCCTTTCATCGCATAATTCACACTTCAAGGCGTAACAACCTTGTTGTAATCCAAGGATACAGCTGAAAAAGCTGATCCTGGAAGAATTACACACGTTAATCGTGTAGCGTGGTCAGTAATAGCTTATACGCCAATAATAATAATAATAACTTTTTAATAATAGTAAATGATAATTATAACAATAATTAAAGTCTTAATATTACACGGGTCAGCACTACATCGCAAGGTGAAACACTCCACAGCACTTCACTGACCAGTCTGCTTTTCTACTGTCTCGCCTATTGCGTGAATAAAGAGAAAGTTTTGTAATTCTGCATCGGAAATTTTTATTTTTCATCAGAAAAACCCATATTGTGGGTTCTTGGTAACGAAGCTACAACAGCGATTAATTTGAGCTTGAAATTAAGACAATTTTCATTTTATTTCTCAAAAACTACTCCAAAGTTTTTCCTTAATTTTGTATAGAATAAGGCAGAATAAGCTAATAATATGGGACGGTCTTATGAATTCTCGAAAATTTTAAGTTTCGAGTGATGCCAGAAAGTAGGTGCTGTGGTAGTACCACTTGTTTCTTCTAACGTACATGCTATTCATTTTAAACGTAAAATGTACGTAAATATTAGTAGTCTCATAATCAATGCTGTAATATGAATGCTCAACAGTGATCGTTTGAAGTTTTAAGGCAAGACTGCAGAATGAACACCTGCTCCCGCGGACATTCTGCACTTAAGAGCCAGCCGCCTGCCCGCGAGAGCGGAGTGAGTGCAAGTAGTAGGATGTAGTCGTGTTTGCGGGGAGCGGAGAAAAGGAGTGGGGCGACGCGGCGCGTAGATTGAATTTCTGGGAATCTAATGTAGTGATTCATGTAGTGAAATTATTTTTCCACTTATTTAAATGAGCAATCTGCCGTATTTCTAGCTTCAAGGACAATATTTCACTGTTCGTGTTCTTCTGTGCACTGCTATATATCGACATGCTTTTATTTTTCTCGTTTATGTTATTGTAACGCATAAACAACATGTTACGCGCGAGGCTCCCGAGATCAGTCAAAGTGGAAATGCAGGCCTGTTTAAAGTATTGAACATTTGTTCTAAATATTACATCACATCTAAGTATTTGACAGAATTAGTGGGATAAAACTTTTTCAATGGCCTAGACTATCAACTTAAGGGACGATTATCCGTACGTGGGTGCTTTAAGAGGCGATAACATATAAAAGTCTCCTATTCAATATATTTCGCCCATGGACCAAAGAATTGCCATTCATCACTTACTTGCAGTCGCTGCGTCAGGCTGCACCAGCACACATTCAAACGGCCGGCACGCGGGGAGCTCTTAAGAAGCAATGAAAATGACCTCTCCGCATTTACCTCTCGCTGTCTCTGGCGAACGCGATTCTCGCGTGATGCCCACGCGCCCCACGTGCCGCGGGCGCCAGCGGCCTGCGTTGATCGCTGGCTCAGATACTCGCGCGACCTGTCTGCGTGCTGCTTGTATCTCAGCGCGTGCGGTCTGCTCGATTGATGATTCCATTCTATCCCTTCAGTGCTCGGCATGTTCAGTAGGCTTCACTTACGAGGACAGTACAAAATAGTAATTAACACGCAGGTATGGCGCATTGTATGGGTCGTATTAATTGTCCTTTTCTATTGTGTCCAGGAAGATGGGAAACAGACCGCTCGTCTTCAGACTGCGCGAGTCACTAGCTGGATAGCAATGTCGGGTTCGGTCGCTGTCTGGAGGACAATTCTAGAGGCCGGTTACTCTGATCAGTACCGCTTTCCGTGAATTTTCTTATCAACACCACCTTCACTTCCTTGCCCTATCCTCCCACTTACTTATACACTTTTACACTAACATGAACCTCACTGGTACACATGCCCGGAGTTTAGACTTTGTCCCGGCTGGGGCGGTGCCTCACTGCGGGAGAAGCCTAGAGGAGTAAATCGCCGAGCAAACTGACGTGTAGATTGGTGCCGGATCTCACCATCCACCGAGGAAAAACACCGTCACCTCACAAGATAAAACAACCTTCCGGGATACAGCATTCACTACACTATCGGGATTAATGACCATAGCAATTAGCGTGCCAGGAAACATGAGTATTTCGCCTTTGAGTACTGCTCAGTCTAAGGTCGATCCGAAATCGCATCGCCTGCTTCTCCAATCCCATTTCACCAGCTTCTCCTATTATTCCTTCACGATCATATATAATTTCATCATTCTCATCCATGATAAAATATTCATATTAGACGTGGCCGGGAAGAAAAGTGTCTCTGGGAAAATATACAACACAAGTCGATAATTCGGGTGAAAAACATGAAAGCTGAAACGAAAATGCTTTCTTGATATTCTGATAGTTCGGTTCAAGGTTTCGATTTTTAAAAAAAAGGTATCGCACGGCGCAGTGGGAGAGAGATACATTAAAAGGTATCGTTAGAAGAACTAATCTTTAAAATATCCGTGACTCATTACATTAGTAGGTTTAACTGCCGCCTATACAATGAAAAAATCGTCAACATAATGAGTCGTGTCCTAAGGATTCACGTTGAGGTGAAAAGTCATCCAGAGAGTATCAATTACGTTTTGGGTTTAAAACTCCCCCAAACCGCGTTTTAGTACTTCAATCGCACACACATTCACGTCTTCCTAATAATTCGTTGCAAAATTAGGGTTAATTACACCAGTTTGATAAATCAAGTCGTAATGATTCATGTTAATGCCAGAATGAGACATGGTACCATGTTATCGTAGGTGCACTGAACTAGGTATACCTCGTCTATCACATGAGTATAAAATTGCATGAACAGATTGCAGGAGACAAAATTAAAGAATCACAAAAACTATAGTTTTGAGAGTTATCTTTTACGCACGAGCTCTTCAAACAATCGATTTTCAAGTTTTGACGGACAAATACGATTGTGATTTCTATTTTGCAAGTAGTGAGACGTTTCTGTCCATCTACTATTGCGTCAGTCGTCTGGGCGCAGACGAAGCAGATGCGGTGACTTGCATTCGTATTTATTCTCTTTCTCCAAATTTACTTCCTTATTTTCCCAAAGAATTCATTGCGACGCAAGTTCATTAAGTAACCGAGCCCCAGAGAGTGTTCATTCTATTTTTTAATACAAATTTTGTATTATACCAGTAGTTCGGTTTGGGAAATCACATCATTCACATCATCGATTCCTGTTATACCATTAGTCAATTGAAATTTTCGTTCATTATAAGTTCAGTAAATACCGAGCATTTTAAAATCCAATAAAACATCAATTAGACCTATGATTGCATTAAAAGGAACAATTTCAACCACCACTGATTGTCCATTGCTTCCTCAAATTTCCCCAATAAAAATTATGTTTTAAATTTAGTCATGTTCCCAATCATGAATGTGTTTATTTCCTATTCCGAGTTTCGAATATCCGATGATTACTATCTATTTCAGCCTCCAAAATTCCAATGTCCCGAAATTCGTATGGGAAAATCGGTGTTTTATTTTTGTCGCGTCAAAAACGGCTACCATTGTAAATTCGTTATCCCACTCAATATTATTTCCGGGTTACAATATTCTAAAATAAGTTATTGTTCTCCTATTTTTGTACCAATTTTTCCCGCAGTATTAATTGAAATATCCTGGTATAACGTCATGACACACATGAAATTCTCAAAAAGTCTACCAAAACGTGAAACCATGCTCGAAAAACTATTCATTTTTAAAATCAGTTTGGCAAGAAAGATATATTTACAAAGTTGGGAAATAATACAAAGTTTAAATAAATATAGACATTTTTATGGAAATCCTGACTCATTTCATTACATATCAAAGAACATTGGACAAAACACTATCTCTTTCAAAGATAATATATCAATTAAATTCAACAATTAAAACTGAGTTTAATACAGCTATAAAATCTCTCAATAGTAGGAAAAAATTCGGCAAGCAAAAAAGCAAGGCGTTGTAGTTTTCCAATCTCGTATCTCCTGAAATATCGGCAAATGGAACGCCTGAAAAACGAATTTGGTAATTTAAATTCTTTAAGAACAGATTAAATGTCGAAAAAATCTCTAATATCAATATTGTACTTTTGAAATTTTACCTTTTCTTTACCAATTTTCGAACTTACAAAATTTGCCAAAATAGGACCAACATCAAACTCTTTATCTTTATTTGCTAGATTCGAGGGAAAAAAAAAGTTAAGGAAAAAGTGGTGCTACAGAATGACACAAACTTTCACGTATTAGTTTTCTATTTGGTCCCAGCTAGCTACTCGGACTTGCCACATGCTATTGCCGGCTGCCAAAAATATACCACCCCTTTACGTGACAAATTTGAAAAAATATAAATATTCGCGCTTCCTTTCGAAATTCTCGGTATAGGTTGAACACTTTACGAGAAATTGAAAGGTGCAAACACCCCTTAGCTCAAAGGAATAAATTCGGCGACAGACGAGAAACAAAACTGATCCTCGACTGATCAAAACCAATACACCCAATTACGTGACAAATTGGAAAAAATATTAATTTTAGCACTCCCTTCTGAAATTCTCGATATAGGAAGTGTAATGGGACGGCCGAACATCGCAGATGACGCGCCAAGCAACGCTGAGAAGCCGCCGGTCGACGCCCGCCGCTGGCCTAACCGCCGCCGAGGGGCCGCCACAAAGGGACCTGGTGCAAGCTGACCGCCGCCAGACATGCCGGGCGATGAAATGCCCGAACGCCGCACCTGTTAGCTGGATCTCGACCGCCCGGGAGGGCGACGACACCAAAGCTAAGATGAACTCTGGCCATATCGGCCTTTTCTAAGTTAAGATTAGTTAAACGCTTGAAAACAAATTAAGCCCAAATCACGAAATTGGGGCAAAAATTGGAAAAAACTTAATTTCGTACTATCTATCAGAAATCACGTATCTAAGTACAACTCTCGACGAGAAAATCAATTGTACAAACCCGACGTCAATACGACTATTAGTTTAATAAATAAACGCCTAAAAACAGATGATGCCCAAATCCCGAAATTGGGGCAAAAAATTGGTAAAAACCTAATTTTGTACTATCTATCTGAAATCACGTCTCAAAGTACAACTCTCGCCAAGAAATTCAATGGTGCAAACCAGACGTGAAACCGACTATTGGTTTCAAAATTAAACGCTTGAAAACAAATAAGGCCAAAATCCCGAAATTTGAGAAAAAAAATTGGTAAAAATCCAATTTCGTACTATCTATCAGAAATCACGTGTCTAAGTACAACTCTCGCCGAGAAATTTAATGGTGCAAACCAGACGTCAATCCGAATATTAGATTATAAATTAAAAGCTTGAAAACAAATAAAGGCAAAATCCCGAAATTAAGGAAAAATATTGGTAAAAACCCAATTTCTTACAATCTATCTGAAATCACGCATCGAAGTACAACTCTCGACGAGAAATTCAATTGTGCAAACCAGACGTCAATCCGACTATTAGTTTCAAAAATAACGCTAGAAAACAAATGAGGCCCAAATCCCGAAACTGGAGCAAAAAATTGGTAAAAACCCAATTTCGTACTATACATCTGAAATCACTTATCTAAGTACAACTTTCAACGAAAAATTTTTTGGTGCAAACACGACGTCAATCCGACTATTAGTTTCAAAATTAAACGCCTAAAAACAAAAGAAGCTCAAACCCTGAAATTGGGGCAAAAATTTGGAAAAAAAACCAATTTCGTACAATCTATCTGAAATCACGTATCGATGTACAACTCTCGACGAGAAATTCATTGGTGCAAACAAGACGTCAATCCGACTATTAGTTTCAAAAGTAAACGCTTTAAAACAAATGAAGCCAAAATCCCGAAATTGCGGCAAAAAATTGGAAAAAAACTAATTACGTACTATCTATCTGAAATCACGTATCTAAGTAAAATTCTCGACAAGAAATTCAATTGAGCATACCAGACGTCAATCCATATATTAGTTTCAAAAGTAAACGCCCTAAAACATATGAAGCCCAAATCCCGAAATTGAGGCAAAAAATGGGGAAAAACCTAATTTCGTACTATCTATCTGAAATCTCGTATCTCAGTACAATTCTCGCCGAGAAATTCAATGGTGCACACCAGATGTCAATCCGAATATTAGTTTCAAAATTAAACGCGTGGATACAAATAAAGCCCAGACCCCGAACTTGGACCAAAAAATGGGGAAAACCTAATATCGTACTACATATCTGAAATCACGTATCTAAGTACAACTCTCGCTGAGAAATTCAATAGTGCAAACCAGACGTCAATCCGACTATAGGTTTCAAAATTAACGCTTGAAAACAAATCAGGCAAATATCCCGAAATTGGAGCCAAAAATTGGTAAAAATCCAATTTCGTACTATCTATGTGAAATCACGTATCTAAGTACAACTCTCCCCGAAAAATTTAATGGTGCAAACCAGAATTCAATCCGAATATTAGTTTATAAATTAAAAGTTTGAAAACAAATACGGACAAAATCCCGAAATTTAGGAAAAAAAGTGGTAAAAACCCAATTTCTTACAATCTATCTGAAATCACGTGTCTAAGTACAACTCTCGCCGAAAAATTCAATAGTGAAAACCAGACGTCAATCCCACTATTCGTTTCAAAATTAAACGCCAAAAAACAAAAGAGACACAAAACACGAAATTGGGGTAAAAAATTGGAAAAACAAAATTTCGTACTATCTATCTGACATCACGTATCGAAGAACAACTCTCGACGAGAAATTCTTAGGTGCAAATCAGACGTCAATCCGACTTTTAGTTTCGCAATTAAAAGCTTAAAAAGAAATGAAGGCCAAATCCCGAAATTGGAGCAAAAAATTGGAAAAAACCTAATTTCGTACTATCTATCTGAAATCACGTATCTAAATACAACTCTCGACGAAAATTCAATGGTGCATACCAGACATCAATCCGACTATTAGTTTCAAAATTAAACGCCTAAAAACATATGAAGCCCAAATCCCGAATTTGCAGCAAAAAAAGGGGAAAAAAAATTTCGTACTATTTATCTGAAATCACGTATCCTAGTACAAATTTCGACGAGAAATTCTTTGGTACAAAACAGACGTCAATTCGACTATTAGTTTCAAAATTAAACGATTAAAAACAAAAGAATCTCAAATCCCGAAATTAGGGGGAAAAAATAGAAAAAAACTAATTTCGTACTATCTATCTTAAATCACGTATCTAAGTACAACTCTCGCAAAGAAATTTAATGGTACAAACCAGACGTCAATCCGAATATTAGTTTCAAAATTAAACGCTTGTAAGCAAATGTAGCCCAAATGATGAAATTGGGACAAAAAATTGGAAAAATTCTAATTTCGTACTATCTATCTGAACTCACGTCTCAAAGTACAACTTTCGACGAGAAATTCTTTGGTGCAAAAGAGACGTCAATCCGTTAATTAGTTCAAAAACAAAATGCTTAAAAACAAAAAAAAAGCCCTAATACCGAATATAGGAAAACCATTGGTAAAAAACCAAGTTCGTACTATCTTTCTGAAATTACGTATCTAAGTACAACTGTCTCTCTCTCTCGCCTAAAAACAAATGAAGCCCAAATCCCGAAATTGGGGCAAAAAATTGGAAAAAAACCAATTTCGTACTATCTACCTGACATAACGTATCGAAGTACAACTCTCGCTGAGAAATTCAATGGTGCCCATCAGACGACAATCCGACTATTAGTTTAAAAATTAAACGCTTGAAAGAAATGAAGCCCAAAGCCCGAAATTGGGGCAAAAAAATGTAAAAACGCAATTTCGTGCTATCTATCATAAATCACATATCTAAATACAACGTCGCCGAGAAATTCAATGGTGAACATCAGACGTCAATCCCAATATTAGTTTAAAAATTAAACGCTTAAGAACAAAAGAAGCCCAATTCCAGAAATAATGAAAAAAATTGTAAAAACCCAATTTCGTACTATCTATCTGAAATCACGTTTCTAAGTACAACTCTCGACGAGAAATTCATGGTTTTCAAACCAGACGTTCAAACCGACTATAGTTTCGAAAATAAACGCAAGAAAAAAAATTCAAGCGAAATTTCTGAAAATTAGGGGGGAAAAAATTGGGAAAAACCTCATTTTCGTACTAAATCTATCAGAAATCAAGTATCAAAGTACAACTCTCGACGATAAATTAAATGGTAAATACCAGAACGTCATTCGACTATTATTTCAAAATTAAACGCCTGAAAACAAATGAAATCCAAATCCCGAAATAGCAGCAAAAAATGGGGAAAATCTTAATTTCGTCTTATCAATCTGAAAATCACAGTATCCAAGTACACTCCCGACGAGAAATTCAATGGTGCAAAGCAGACGTCAATCGCGACAATTTAGTTTCGAAATTGTGCGCCATGAAATCAAATGGAAGGCACAAATCTTGAAATTGGGGGCAAAGAGGAAAGAAACTGAATTCGTAATTTCTATGCTGAAATCACGTAATATAAGTTACAACACTCGACGGAGAAATTTAATGGTGCAAAGCGGCAATCAACCGACTATTAGTTTCGAAATTATACGCTGAAAATTAAATGAAACCCAAATCCCGAATTTGGGGCAAAAAATGGGGGAAAAACTTAATTTCCGTAATCTTTTCCTGAAATCACGTATATAAGCACACCTCTCGACGGGGAAATTCATAGGTGCAAACCTAAACTACAAATCAGATGAATAAATATTCGTCAAACAAATTGGATCCTCGAGTCATCAACTACAAAAACACCCCCCACCATTACGCTGCGCAATTTCATATTAATATTAATTTAGGACTGCCATCTGATATTCGGTGTACAGTAGAAGCACTTTAAGAAGAAATTCAATAGGTGCGGAACTCCAATCCAGAACGAATAGCCTACGCAGATCAGACGAGAAACAAAAGTGAGCCTTGAGAGATCAAGTACAAAACCCCTCCCCCCATTACGGTTGCAAATTTTCAGAAAATTATTAATTTAAGGCGCAAGCATTTTGATATCTGTATACAAGTAGAACTCTTTTCGAGAAATACATACGTGCAAACCAAACTCCAATCAGACGAATAGTTTCACCAGATAAGACGAGAACCAATGTGGAGAACCATCGACCTGAAAAAAACAAATACTCCCCCATTCATGAAAAAATTGGAAAAAATTTAATTTTTGCGCGTTTAATTCTGAAAATTCTCTGTATTGGTAGAACACTTTCTGAGAAATTGAAAGAATGCAAACCACATCCCATCAAACGAAATATTTTCGGAGATAGACTAGAAACAAAACGGATCCTCGACCGATCAAAAACAAAATACTCCCCTCCATTACTGACAAATTGGAAAAAAAAATATTAATTATGGCGCTTCCTTCTGAAATTCTCGATGTAGTTAGAACACTTACGAGAAATTGAAAGGTGAAACCACACTCCGATTAAACGAATTGTTTCGGCGATAGACGAGAACAAAAACGGATCCACGACTGATCAAAAACAAAGTACCCCCCATTACTTGACAAATTTGAAAAACTATTAATTTTGGGCTTCCTTTTTTCGATCGGGTGTTTAATTTTCGTCGCGGCGAAAACGGCTAAAATTGTGAATTCGTTATCCCACTCAATATTATTTCCGGGTTTCAAATATTCAAAAATATGTTATTGCTCTACTATTTTTGTATCAATTTTTCCCTTAGATGTTTTATTAAACTTGTATCTCAATATCTTGCAGTATTAATTGAAATTTCCTGGTATAATGTCCTGGCCATCATTATACATTAATTTCTCAAAAGAGTCTAGCAAAAATTGAAAACTTGCAAGAAAGACTATTCATTTTTAAAAATCAGTTTGGCAAGAAGGTTATATTTACACAGTTGGGAATTTTACGAAGTTTAAAATAAATACAGGCATTTTTTATGGAAATCCTGAATAATTTCATTACATATCGTAGAACATTAGGCGAAAAACTATCTCTTTTAAAAGCTAATATATCAATTTCAAATTGGAACATTAAAACTGAGTTTCATCAGCTATGACACCTCTCAATATAAGAAAAAATTCTCTAAATTGGAAATTGTCGTGTTGCGGCAAGGCGTTGTAGTTTTCCAACGTGGTATCTTCTGAAATATCGACAAAGGACGCGAGAAAAACGATTTGGTAATTTTAATTTTTTTAGATCAGATTTCATGTAGCAAAAATCTCTAATATCAATACTGTAACTTTTGAAATTATAACTTTTAGGTACCGAGTGTTTCGAACTTACAGAGTTTGCCTGAAATAGGACCAACCCACACTCTTTATCTTTCTTTTGCTAGATTCGATGGGGAAAAAAATTTAAGGAACAAGTGGTGCTACAGAATGCACAGACTTTCTCGTATTAGTTTTCTATTTGTCCTACTCGACTACTACTAGCTACGGCTAGCTACTCGGACTTGCCACATGCTCTTGCCGGCTGCCACCTACTGCCCGCCAAAGTATTTTTTTTTTTAATTTCCTTAATTTTTCGGTTTCATAATATTATTTTGAGAATAATAAAGAACAATTAAACGACGCCCTAAATAGCAATTTTCTGTGAACATTTGGAGCCGTTTTTACGAAAATGACGTTTAAAAGCAACTGTAAATGCGAACATTTAAACCTCTTTCACCAAAAAACAATTTGTTTCCGAAAAACTTCATATGAAGTCATTTCAAGTCCTTCCAGTCACAAATGCAACCGTGTTTACAAATCGCTTGAAATATGCAAATTAAAGGCGTAAGAGATCTTTCAAACAATTATATTAAGGGCTTCATGTAAAGTACCACCAAATTTTAAAGAAATTTGTTCAAAATTTCGAGTCTAGCCAGATGAACAAGGGTTTCTACAAATAGGGGAAAAAACCTACGCATGGTGTAAGTGCTAGTGGCATTCACAGACGGATGTTTTGAGAAGAACCACATTTTCGGTATTAGAGGACCCTAAAACGTGTGTTTCCGTCGAAATCTCGAAACAGATTTTCCGCAGCATTACATAACTTTTCCTATGCTACTTATATACGTACGTATATGGAAAAGTGAAAAAATTGAACATTTTTGAGAGAACAATTGTTTAAAAATTGCCTGTTTTACGCAGAATTTCGCAAAAACTACTCAAATGTTTGAAAAGTTGAACATGATCCTATTTAAGATCTGTTTTTAATAAACAGATTTCATTAAGGAAAAAAATGTATTGACATTATTGTATTGTAGGAATACGTCGAAAAATATTGAACCTTATTTGTTTTCGAAAATTCCGGGAGTGCGCCGAAGATGCGACGTACGCCATTTCAAGGCTTCTGCTCTACGAGAGGGGAAAAAATAAAGCAACTATGAAGCCAGATTTTAGAAAATTTTGTGGCTTCCGGTAAAGTAGTCCCCAATATCAAATTCAAGAGGCCGTTAGACAAATAGTCATATACACTGGAGAATATTAATTTTGGTGAACGGCTTACCATTTAGCTGTTAGCATTGTTTACAGCAGGGCCGTTTTAACAGCTTTAGAGGCCCTTGGGCCTAGGTTAATTTGGGGGCCCCCTATTCTTACTTTCATCAACCTCCCCCCCCCCAATTTCGATTCTGAAATCTAAATCAAGTCGTATCAACTTACATTGTATATTTATTATTTTGAAAGTATTTCTTAATGTTTCAATTTAACATTATTCAAACAAAAAAGGGAGATATGGCTCAGTCCATCAACTATTTGTACTGCTGTCCCTCTGACCGGGAGGTCCTAAATTCGAGACCCGACGGAGACAAGAATTTCGACACTAGCTTTCAACTTGATCGAACTCAGTCGCTGCCTCAAGGAGACTTCCAGCGGCCGGCTGCTCTGGTCGGGAACTCCGTGGTTTCTCCGATCAATACCAGGCAGAGCCCTAACAAACGGGCCACGGATCCTTTCCACATTTACTCTCACATGCACACTACCACACATCCCGGGAGACTTAGAGCTCGCCCCAGCTGGGGAGGTGCCCCGCTGGTGGGAGATATCTGATTGGGGAAAACCCCGCTAGCCGACGGTAGGACGGCGTCGGATCTCGCTATAGGGGGAAAACCGTCGCCTACCGAGCAAAAAACATGCACTGCACTTACGGAACTAATGACCCTATTAGTCCTGTAAGTCATTAGTTGTGTCCGGAATCACAAACAATCAAAAAATTAAACATATATGTATAAGTATGCAAGATCACTCCGTTATGCCATTTTGCTCATGCAGTTTAATCATGCACAACCTTTCTTTTTTTTAAATTCGTTTTCAACTATTTTTTTAGTTACTATTGGGGGCCCTGGGCAAGGAACCTTTGCGATACCAAGGACCTACCAAACTTTCTCACTACACGTCATGTTAGAAGTAATTTACTTCATAATAGGAGCAAAATGTATTTACTTATTTCGTTAGCAGGGCCCGGCAATAAGAGTTTTCTGCTAAAAATGCCCATTTTTTCACACCATTACAATACTTTCTCTGCGTAAGCTGTATGTGTACAGCGTAAGCAAAAGGCGACAAAGTAATAAAATAAGTTGCCAACGAATGGATGAAAGAAACATGCATTCTCACCGGATTATCTGCTCGCAATTCCACGCCTCCACATCAGTCAATGAGATAGCAGTAGATGCGATGTCTACTTGGTGAAATCTCCATAGGAAGTTTTTACGTTGGTAAACGTTGATCCATTCTAGCACCCAACTCAACGACTTTCTTCGGAATTAATTACGATTATCCATTGCCTGTCATCGACTGCTGTCTACAAAAACCTAATTACGTTCTAATATGGGCTTTCCTCGCATCCTCTTGTGGTTCGAATAAGTCGTCAGTACGATGTTCATTGTTCTATGCCATTCGTAACAACCGAAATCCTATCAACTCTTCGTAGATTTGTCAGAGCACTCTGAAAAGGATAATGGGGCATAATAAAGACAAATTCCCCCTCGCCAATGTCACTGCATGTCGATAACCCACCCTCTGCCAAACAAGAACATCCTTCTGTCACACAGTAAGTGATGTCATCCGATGAATCATTACCTTTCGTCTGCGATTGTAGCCTCAACTTGACAACATCGGATGTCACGTGGGGAATAGTGGGGGGGAGGGAGGTTATGATTGCCCGGCGACATGATGAAACGGAGGGCATTGACGAGACAATAGGTTGCCCTAGAAATGTACTTCTTTATTTCATTTCGTTACACGTCAGACTAGATTACCTTACTAAAATTGGTAGATGTCATATACACCTCCTCTTACATTTATTGTAGGCCTTTATTTGTTATGTGTACATAAAATAACTGGGATTTTTATATACTAATAATAAACACATTCAAAGCATTTATGAGCCAATTTCTAAATCATTTAAAAAAATATTTCTAAATTGAATTTCAAATATTTAGTGCATACATTTCAGGACAGATTGTGACAGACAGTATGTGTTTTAGGACAGAAAATTTCAGTAAACACCAGAAACAGAAACATTTAAGAATTGCCACAACATGTGATTTTGGAAATGTAAAGTAAACTATACACAACATTTAATGTTACACATTTCCACTGACAATGAATTCACAAAAATATAGACGCATGCATATGAAAGCACAGAAACTTCAAGTTGTATGATTTCAGCATGCTTAGAACTTATTTGCCTTTATTGATTAGATTGAAATGAAGACAGATATATCATGTTACCATTTTTAAAACATATATTACATTTAATACGAATTCGAAGTGCTGGACGTTTCAGATCACCAGTCTATTTCGGTTTAAAAGCTGAGTACTCAAAGTCTTTCCCTACACTGTAAGGTGTTTCCAATCACAAGCAAGTGACTGAAATAATCAAACTCTTTCAATGCTAATAAAGCTATCCTATGTTGAATCCACCAAAATAATGGTTTAAACAAGTGTAGAAAGGAGGCACAGTAATTTTTTTTTGAGGGGAGGGGGGGAAATCAAATAAAATAAAATTCACACTCTCATAGCAGATAACACAACAATTATCAGAACGTCTTCATAAAAATGCAACTCTAATGCACATCAGAACAGAGCACCTTCATTCGCAAAATACTGAAAATTATATTTCAGATACAATGGATTCAACATCACATTAACAATCCAGCTTCAAAAGCACAATCATGATTTTAAAATCTACAACAAAACCTTAATAATACATCACTGGACAACTTTCACAATGAGAACAGAGCAGTGGAAGCAGCTTATTAACACCAAATGCCTGCTAAATGCTCTACAGCGGGGGTTGGCTAACTACGGCATACAGGGTAGAATTGAGACCCAATTCATAATTATATGGCTTGCTATCACTTTTCAAAAATTATTGCCTAGCACATTTTAATGTTTCATTCTGCAATTTGAATGTCCTATAATTTACGCTAAATCATACAGAATGAAAATACTTTACCAAGCTGAAAAACAAAAAAAATATTATTTACAAAAGAAGAAAAAGTTTAGGCTCTATATAGAAGTCCCACCAACTATGGGCCACCATTATAACTTCTTAACAGTTCACGATATCAAAATTCAGTTTTCGCTCAAAAATGCAGAAGCATGGGAAAAGTAATATGTTATCAATTATTTTTAGTTTTCAAAAAATTGAATAATCTTTGATTTCTTAAAAGGAACTATATATTTTCCTCACTACCACTATAGATAGGTCATAAAATGAGAAATGCAATAACATTTAACATATGTTTGTGTTTTGCTATTATTTTGAGGATAAAATTATACTTTCTGACATGTGATTTTAAATTAAATATACAAGATTTCCCATCACAGCCCTTGCAACTGTCACCTTCAGAGAAAGTGGCCTTTGTGGATTCTCCCAGAAAAAGTGCTGGTGCAGTGAAGGCCACTTTCTCCAAAGGCAAGTTGCAAGAATTGTGATTGGAAATCTTTCACGATTAATTAAAAATCACATGTCTGGAAGTATAATTTTATCCTCAAAATAATAGCAAAACATTAACATATGTTACATCATTGCATTCCTCTTTTACGATTTATCTATTGCTAGTAAGAAACATACACAGTTCAATTTAAAAATCAAAGATTAAATTTCTCACAAACTAAAAATATTTCAAATAATATCTAAACGCCATATTACTTGCCTCATGATTCCTCATTGTTGAGCAAAATGTACATTTCAATATTGTGAACCATTTAAAAGTAATGGGGGTGGTCTGTAATAGGTGGTACTCCTTGTGTATTGCATTGGTATGTCTTCAATAACAGTAACTAATCTTTGTAGTTTCTAGATAGTATGAGCATATCACAAATTATGAAGCATGCATCAGCTTGGTAAATCAATTTTTGACTCATTGTTATTACAATCTCATATCCAGTATATAGTTACTATTGAATCCCACAATACAATTAATTTGTACTGAATCATAAACTTAATATGCACCTTTACACATTATATATTCTTTAAGTAAATTAGCAAAATTTGGGCTTTAATATTGTATACAACTGGGGAGTAAAATAAGACATTAAAGTACCGTATTTACCAGAGTATAAGATTAGTTTATTTCCTTTGTTTCTCATTCGAAAAATGCAGGAAACTTCTTTTCGCAGATTAAGCCTTGTTGGTTACATCTTATACTTTACAATCTTTCCATGCCAAAAAGAAATCAAATGCTTTTATATATAGAGAGAGATATATACACACACACACACACACACACACACACTTGCACATACAATGCATATACATACATATTATTGCATCCACTTCAAATTTGTTCATACTCTGTTTTTGGATGGGAAAAAAAAATTCTAATGAATGTGGTATTGTAGTAAGTTAGACACAACATGAAAATTAATAAAAACCGTGGCATAGGTTCATTATGCGCTGATCAAAGAGGCTGTGCGAGCCCTTGATTTGACGCTCAGCGAGAGCGGATCTGCATTTTGCAGAAGAGGAAATGAGAGAAAAAATAATATCTTAAAAAAAAATTCTTTAACTTTAGAGCTTGCCACTCTCTCCCACATTACTAGCGAAACAGAGGAACTAAGTGGTATGAGTTCACACCTGATATCACAAGCATTCAGCAATACAAAACTCAAGTACATTCTGTTAAAGAATGAGAGTTCACGAAGAAAATCATGTGAATCAAGTGGGTATGTTTTCAATGTTCAGATGAAAGACAAATGCAAATTCAATGCCAAAACTTTAGGGTGGGGGGGAATAGGTGAAGGACGACGCAGTATGTGAGGACCCAAAAAAGAAACAATAACATGCGTGAAGATAGGGACAAAAACCATGGTAAGGATAATTTTAAGGAATAGGAAAAAAGTGATGGCTCAGGCAATACTTAGTTTTAACTTTCTTATCAACAAGACAATTTTCTAGTCAATTAGACAATTTGCAATTTTACTTTGGATAGTAAGAATTTTTTTTTTTATTATGAGGAAAAAACCTTCTCCCCTTCAAATTAGGAGGTTGCTTTACATTCAGTCCACTTATATTCAGGTAAATATGGAACTTTATTCTAACTTCGATAGTGACAGTCTTCATGATAAGAAGTATGCCAACCCCTGATCTACTCTAAGGGAAGAGCTAGATGAAATACTATTACAGATGTAGATCACTTTGACATATAAAAATTTTAGGGAAATATATTTAGACATAATGGCAATATTCCAGTGTTATGCTTCCATAAAATACAACACAAAACATACTCACAAAAAATTAAACCTGGTACAACTCATGAGAAATATAAAAATTACACCCATGAAGTGACGATATGTTGGCGTATACAATATTTTCTAACTAAAATTTGGCATCATATTCAAATGCTATTCAGTCTTATATAGAAGTGAATGTCATCCACTGAAATAATTAGTATAATGAAAAGTTAAAGAAACAATAATAAAATAATGTTGGAAATACAATACAAAGGTCATTACTCCATAGAAGGCAAAATATTCTGAATTAACAGTTGCAGCTATCTGTGTATTACTTAGCAGGGAATCTATTCAGAAACCATCACAAAACACCACATTACATTACATCTTAAAACTAACAAAGACATCAAATAAAACACCAACATCTAATAATGTCTTTTCTCGGTATAGACATGTTCTAAATAATCAGAGCTCAAATTATACAGAAAAAACATCTAATCTGAGGACAAGGTTACATTTTTGAGTAGACTGTAACATTAAAGTTCTGATTTGTGCCGTGTTTACAGTCAATGGAGTGTTTCAGATGATTCCTGTGGTTGATCATAAACAAAATAATTGCTCTCAGTTTGGGTATCATCAAGATTGTGATTTTCATCATTCAATTCATTTTCATTGATGTTCAGAAGACTTCCATTAGCATTAGTATTAATATGCATATTTGAATTGTCATTGACATTTAAAATGCAATTACCATTTCTGTTTGCATTGGGATTAATAGCTACAGGAAAGCGAAAACATTCACAGGGTTTGTAATCTGGAGGAATTTTGATGGTTTCTCCTCCATCAGAAACAATCAGACATTCATTGGAAGCTCTCAAGATTGGACCAGGGGAGGTCATCTGACTAGAAATTGCATGGAAGCCTTTCATCGTCTTTAAAAACTTTCTAAATTTGGCACTCTCATCATCTTCCTCGTTGTCAGGAATGTCATCAACATGCTCTCCATTTACACCACTGGAACAACATGTCAAATCAACTGGATTCGAAGAACAGGAATCATCGCAACCAGAGTTGCAATGTGTATGACTAGAAGGAATAGGAAATTCTGTGTCAACATCAGAATCAATGACATCATTTTCCACATTGTGGTTATGATGTGCATCAGGACAATTTTCATCATCTCCTTCACCACTGTCGAAAATGACTGGGGAAGATGAATTTTCTGACGAAGACATAGTGGCAACTGCTCCTGAGGTGGAGTCAGTGTCCTCCTCTGTCTTATTGAAAACTATTTGTGCAGAACATAATGGACACCTGTCTTGGACATAGAGCCACTTTTTGAGACAAGGAGCATGAAATAGGTGAGTGCATGGTGTCACACAAGCACTTTTCATCTCCATGTAGCATATTGCACATACATCATGTGACCTTGCCCTCAGTTGGTCTGGGGTTGCGCTCGGCAATGAGTGGATCTTTCGGGCAGCCTCCCTTCGCAGCAAGAAACTACGCCACCCTGACTGAAGCCGTTGGTACACATTGAAGTAAAAGTGAATGGCAAGCACAGATCCATTCAACCATGACCAAGGTCGACCTTCAGATGATAGCATGATTGATTCTCGCACACCTAAGAAATTAAATGAATCAATGAATAATAAATTAAAACAATGAATTAACAAGTTACAAACATGTTAATTCAAGCAATAAATATCATGTAACCAACAGAAATGAAAGGAAATATATTACAATAATTTCATCTAGTAAGACCTTGGTCATCAGCTCTAGTTTTAAGGTCAAAGGTTCTTTCACTATCATAAGTACATAGACAGTGAAATATTTAGTATTTTATTAAAATCTTCCTCAAAACAATATAAATGACTGCTGAACATTTGTAAAATGTTTTTTGAATCTTTCAAAGATTCCAAAACCTTAATTAATAAGAGCTTATTTAATGGGAACAATGTAAAAACAACAACCACAGGACACCTATATCTATTTTCCGTGTAATTTTCATGTTCTCTTCATTAATTTTAGTAAGCCACTCATATAAGTTTAACAAAAGCAAAATGTGATTGTATATTAAAAAAAGCTACACACCAAGGCTTTTCCTTTTATGTTAATGCTATAACAGTGGGTGAAATCTGTAGACTTCAATTTTTTTAACATGGCCTATGACGTAATCATCCAATTACTATGTCATCTAATCGGGAGCTTGAACATCATCATGGTGACATCACTGTGGTGACGTTTAAGCTCGCAATTGGATGACCCTGTCAACAGCTGATTTATATCATGCACTACATTAAAAAAATTGAAGTATAGTTATGCATCAATAATCCATTTAAAGTAAATTACTCTAAAAAGACTGTTAATGGCCAACATTTTTTTTAGAAATTTAATTATAATTATGTAGTTTCAAAAATTGCTTGTTTGTTAATCTTGAATACAGTCTACCATTATTTCTAGAAGTTAACATTATTTCTGGAATTAAGTCCACTTTTTCAGGCATAATTCAAATAGGAATACCCTGCGAACCATAGGAACTTTTACTAGTTCATTTCTTGAAAATTTTAAACATTATTAGCCTATCTACTTAACTACCCTCTGGGAAATAACTAAAGTTAAGCAACTTGAGACACCACAGATTCCTGGGTGGGTGAACATCTGGGAACCCTGGTAACTAATGGTGCCGATCCCTTTACCAAAGGGATAAAAGGCATTGATTGACGAGACAAAAAGACGTACTTGATTACTAGATTTAATGGAGGATTACTTTAGAAATAATATATATGCTCATTACCCAAGAACAGTTATGAGAGGTATAGTGAAAAAGACGCAACGCATTCAAAAAATTATATACATTTTAATATTATCAATAAGGTTTATTCCTTAAAAATACTAACACCTAACTTATTATTTGTAATGGATCTTCCATTTGTAATTGTATGATTCAACTAACAATCTCTCTCAAAGTATACAATAATAATGTCAATGAAAATTTCACAGAGAAATACACAATCCATAGAATATTTGTTTCTCAGCTCACTATCTCCATGACAAAAATTTCTTTCAAATGGCTTTTATTAGAACGTAAGTATCCAGAATCATTGTTCAGTTTAAATTTGGGCAATTTCATTATCTTGAATTTCGATCTATTATAAAAAGAACGGAGTCAATAAATTGCTTTATGTGAATTTAGTACACATTGATACAATTTTTTTAGTTTTCCCAAGTAATTTTTTTTTTCTCCTCAATAGTAAATTATTTCAGAGTATTTTTTTTCTTAACAACAAACAGTAATAAAGAGCATTGGTTACATTAGCCACAGTACTGGAATAGTGTAACAATTATTATTATTATTATTATTATAGCTATAGCATCCCTACCCAGGGCAAAAGCTTCCCACTCTCTGGTGGGGTAGCTTACAAAAGAACTTTCCAAGTGAGCTGAAAATTTTCCTTCAAATGAGATGAAAAATGTAACATTTGTTTGAAATTACTCCACTTTCACAAAAAAGTGTTTCACCTATTTTAAATAAATTTAGTTACTAACATGACATACGCATTAGTTACTAGCATGAATTCTGTAGTATAATAATTGGATTCTTTTTTTTAATACAACCAAGACTTTCAATTAATCATATATATGACCAATGTTTTTTGTTTTCAACAAAATTCTCCCTAAACTGATGTCCAGTTTCCCTCAAAGAACGTTTAGTTCTGTTCCTGAATAATGCAATAATGAGCAGAATATAATTCTCAATTGGAAGAGTAAATGTATTAGTACAAAATTACACAAGGCTTTCATTAGTAGCACTTCTGTGCAATATTCTTATTCTTTATTATTCTTAATTCTAATATTCTCTAATTAATATTCTTTATTCTATATCTTATTCTTATTAGCTGAATCAGTAAGAATGAAAAAACCTCAAAATTCAGAGCAATATTTTTATTCATAAAATGACTGCAATATTCTCACTTAGATTCAATAACACTGTTGTAAGTGGAAAAAAGAGTTTAGACTGTTTTGTTAAACTTTATTTAATCCAACCTTCCCTCATTAGGTGAATTAGTTTTTTATAACACAATTTCTAAACAATGTATAGTAAAAGTGAATTTGTAGAGAAAGTTTTGATTTACGTTATCAATGAGCAGTAAAAACTGTATGATATACAGGGGATGTCTTGAGCTCTGAACTCTCATCCTCAGTTTTTAACAATACGTCGTTCACTAATAAATCAAAGTACCGAGAAAGTGAGAGGAGGCATTTTCAGTCCCGTTCTACAAAACTTATTTGAATCAGTATACGAATGACAGATTTGAGTTGATAGTAACAAAATAGTACTTCACACCCTTAGCTCTACCCCAACCCCAACTAGCAAAAGGAGATCACAAACAAACGTGCACATAGTGAAGTTACATATTTGTTCAGATTCAAAACAAGAGGCCACCTCAGCATTTGCTCAATGGATCATGGAAACTAGACGAAAACCTGATCGAGATGGGGTAACTGACCCCAAAACTGAAGTATATTACTCGTTACAGGTATATTACTTTTTTAAATTATAAAATACAAATATAAATTAATACATTATATATCGTGAATCTGATCATGATTAATATATCACATAAATTTGTAGAAAGATAACATTGGGGATCCAAACAATGGTTAGAACCAAAACTCTGCTTAATACAAAGGAAAATAGTATTACCAACCTATGTACTTTTATGGTAAACTTCCTCACTTAAGTATTTCTTTAATTTAGTATGTCTTATGTGCCTATGACTATTGGTATCAAATTGATGTGGTCTAATAAATTCTTCAGGTTATGTAATACTATTATGAATCAATTTTCAATTTTGTATTGTTTTTGAATCATGCTTCCTGGGCTATTGAGAAAACTGATGAATTATTGGCAAAAATAAAAAATTTCAGGACTAAGCCGAGGTTGGTTCTCATGATTGTTTCAAATCCTAAACTGGTTTTTTGTACTTCTGTAACTCTCTGAAAATTCATTGAAATCTTATGGGTGCACATTTTTTTACAAATCAAAAATTTATATTCAATTGTCACCACCCTGTCATCTTGTTGGAGAGGCATTTACATCAGAAATACATACTTCACAGTAAATGGCTCCATTGATATGATTTTGTAACTTGTAATTACTGTATTTTAATATTACAGTGTATATTTATTGTTTCAAAGAATTCTCATCCTGACCAGGAATTGAACCCTAGTCTCCTGGTTTATGCCCACATGCTATAACCATTGAGGTAACAAAAAGACCAATTCTTTCAACTGTTTCGTATGTCTAAAGGTTTCATAGGCCTAAATAAATTGACTTATATAATATTCAGCTGCAACTAACCTAGGTTTTAATGAGTGTCTTGTCTTTAATGTGAGCCTTCTGCTCCTCATAAATTATTGTTTTAAAAAGAAAAATTGCATCATATGAGATCATCTCTTAATTTTGAAGGGCCATAACTCTGAACTGTGTTACAATTGTACAGGCCTGGTATTGTGTGGAAGTAATCATTTTAATATTGCTAAACATTGACATTAAATTTCACAGAAATTCAAAAGTTGCTTTAAATAAATATCATGTAACACTTATGGAAGATTACTTCAGTCTCCATTCATTTTCTTTTGAAACTGTCTTTTTAGTTACAGCTCCTTTCTCACCACCAATGCAACAGAGTAGGGGTCCCCACAAGAGCTAAATGTCCAAAAATGAAAGAGAAGGTTCAAAAAGGTCATTTTCTTGAATATTCTTTAATTAAATGAAGCCTTACATGATCCCCCAAACTTGCATTCCTTCAGGGACATAGCAACCTGGTTTTAAGGGCCTATGACACATCATTTTTTAATTATGTGCAATTTTAATGCCATAGTAGAAATCTGTTTCCTATTTCATAATCTGCAAACTTTTATTTTTTCATCTTAAATCTATTTGGGGCAGGACTGGGTAGTAATTTCATATCCAGCAGAAGCACAGGGTTTTATATCAATAGTTTCTTATAATTGTTTTCAAATAATCATCTATCCTCAGCTTATTTTATATACAGGACCTACATTTAATAAAACATTGACCTATGTATTTTCATGCTGAATATTGAAGATTAATAAGGGACCACTCAAAAAATACATTTTTACAACTTTCTTGTAACAACTCATAACACAAACACCCTTAACATGAATGTTTCATTCCAAACCCTTGATTCGCCACATCCTGAATTAAATCGATTTCTTTAAACACTAATAGATGTTTCAACATACTTTAATAGAATTTTTCAAATTTAAAAACATGCTATATCATTTTTTATTAATTTGAACATTCTCTTAAACTTGAATATTCACTTTCATCTAAATATTCCTTTCCCACACTTTTGACCAATTAAGGGAACCTATTCTTCCTTTCTCTTCTCCTCCTTCCATTTAAAAGAAAACTTATTTTATTAATTTTAGGAATGGTCATCGAAATAATGTTAAAAGTTAAAGAAACATGCATACAAGAAAGTTAAGTTAATGCTTGTAATTCCAAATGTTACCTACAATTTTTTCTTCTTCAAAATGTCTACAGGAAATTTAGTGAATTAAATACCAAAACAATAGTTGAGAAATCCATTAGGAAATTTAGATGCTATCACGACTGAAGCTTTAAATAAATTTCAATGTTACTAAATTGTTATTTATTGCAAGTAATGATTGCAACTCAAATTTCCATGTAACAAAAAAGTTAACAACTGTACTAACCTGCTCCCACCACAAGAACAGCTACAACAAATTCCAAAACTCTAGTAACAGCACGTGCCACATACACAACATCATCTAGCGATTCCCATCCTGAATCCTTTTGCAATGCATCGTACATAAACAGTCCATAGACAGTAAGAGCCCCTAAAACCTGAAAAACCATGTAAATGACTAAATGTCACATGTAAATTAGATTTATATATAAATTGAACTCTTCACTCAAGACATTTGCATCCCAAACTGCCAAAGAAATCTTATTTAAATTCATATCAAAATTGAAGAAAAAATATTAATAAGAAGGAAAGGGGATGAATGTGAAACAAAAAAAGGGACTGGAAGATTAATAATTATTCTAGAACATTTCATTAATTGTGTTTATAATAAGTTTTTCCTTCTTTATGACTTACCTGGACTGATGTCAAAGCACAAGTTGATACAACTACTAGAGTCCAAAAATCGACATCAAAAAGTCTGCACAGGAAGATGGTCATGTAGAGGGGGAAGACAAAAAGGAAGATACACACAAGCAGGACTCGAGCATGTCTAGCAAGCGAATATGTCTGGGAAGTGCATAATGAGAGTAAAGTTGGCTCCACAAGTTCATGCATTGACTGAACCAGGGAGCCTAGTACTATGAAAAGGATGACAGACATTGCACCAATTCTTTGTGGCATTGGAAGATCAACAAGGCCAGTCTGCAGGGAGAGCAAAGCCATCGTCACCCCTTCCCCCGTGCCCAGACGTGCCAGATTGTGGCCTATAACTGGTCCTAAAAAATACACAAAAACAAAATAGTATTATTATTCAATTTGATTCAAAAAACAGAATTAAATTTTGGTTCGCTTGTAACAAACACCAATGTGAATTCAATTTTTAAATCATTTCAACATTTAAATAAATGTAATGTTTACACTCCAATATTGTGCAATTAACATTATCTCAATTTATTCCGATTACTTAACAGATTCTTTTTATCATTTGTTCTGTTCACAAGGTGCATTCCCACATTAATCAGAATTGACATTGTAATAAATTAATAAAGTAATGATTTTAAAACCAATTGAAAATACACATGCAAAACCACTTACAATAATAATAATTTACCTTTCGCAAGAACAGTTGTGAAACTAAGAACAGCCCAAGATGTATACATGATGGTAATGCAGCTAGCAACCAGACTTAATGGTGATGCACAAATCTCAGATACTGCATACAAAAACAACAAATACCATCTTTTTTCTGAAGGATATAGCATTGTAGTTCCAATATGTGGAATCTATAACAAGGCAACATACCCTTATATTATAAACAAAACAAATATATTAATTGTAAAAAAATATGTGTCTGCATATTTTTACCTGGGGATACCAATAACGACAAAGTTGAACTGCCAGAAGAGAACACCAAAACACAAAAAACTGGGGCATCACATAAAATTTATCACATAAAATATGTTGAATATGAATTTCAATAGGATTCTGAAACATATCACTTTGAAGACTTCTGTAAATATTCTTGACGTATTTGAAGAATCCAGGAAGAAGTGACAGGCAATACATCAGGATCATCAGACATGTGGCAATGCTGGAACATTTATGAAGAGTATCTAAATAGTCTAATGGTACATTACCCAGCCTAGCAAGAACAGGGACTGTATAAACTGAGAGAAATGCCTTCTTGACTCTGCATGTAACATTCAGCAAGTAAGCCACTGCAGCAGCAATGAACACATGCAGGCAGAGTGCTTCAATATGATGGTGAATGTGGTTCAAGTGCCCGTCAGCAACATTAAACTTTGAAGACAAAGCCATTATCAGACCAAGATTATTTGTTTCCTTGCTATGCTCGGTTGAAACATAGTGCCGGGAGTACAATTCAGCATAACCAAGGAGAGCAGCACTAAAGTAATGTTTATACATTTTGACAAGGGGCCTCAGAGGCAAAAGGATAAATAATGTAGCTTGGAAGACCACTGAAAAACAAAAAGTATTGACATAAAGTTCTCTCATAGAAAGAAATTGTACATTATACCAACAAAAACTGAATTATGTTGTTTTTTTTTCGTAAGACAATCACTATACATACTGAAAGTATTGATGATTGTGGCATATTCACGGTTTTCAGCATTTTTTGGTTCATCCTTGGAGTAGGTTTGGTAGTAGTAATCAAGAATAAATAAACCTGGCAGTCTCAAAATGATGGAAGATGCCTTGTCAATAGATTCTGGTCTGACAATATCAGTAAGCAGACCCATTGTCGCCTTAAACAATACTTCTCTCTATAACCGAGTTTAAATCTAATTCACATGGCACTTTTACAATGGCAAGCCACTTCTAGTTTGTTTACAAGAACACTGTGAAAGTGACCATGATATCGACGTTTACTTATTCAACGTCCGAATTCGAGTAAATCATAAGTAAAGCAAATGAGTCACATTAATGACACTATTTCTTCCTCATCTGTACATTCCACCTTTTCTGCCTAACAAATAGCTCACACACAACCAAACGTCACTCGGATTCTCAATGATGCTGATAGCGGACAAATCTGATACAGCGGATATAGGAGACAGCATCCAGCCAGTGCACTCACACAGCGTCACGCAATGCCAACTGAATGCAACTGAATTCACTTCGTTGAATGCAATTGTCTTTATGATTACATCTCTTTATCGCATCCCTGAGCAATATGTCACAACAACAACGCCTATTAGCAAAGCTATGAAAATTATTGGCTGAATCGAAGCTAAAATACGAACCTGTGAACAGACATGAGTTCAGTACCTTTTAGAAGGCAGTGTAAACTACAGGTTATGAGCACCGGGTTCGACACTTCCAAAATAGCAATTTTCAAATGAGGCATCCGAGAGTCATACGCAAAGAAGTTCCTTAAATTGTACACCACATTTCTTCAAAAATATTTAGGTTCATTGTCAGCAGAATCACAACAGTTGTCAATACAGCTAACATATCCAGTTTACACTTGTGACACTTCTAAACAAGTCGTGTCAAGTGTCAATTGTATTGTTCAGTTCAGCAGGTTACCTGTCAAGTAGAAATTCGTCAATACGTTGTACTTATTAAGAAACTCGAATTATGTCGTTTTGATTCTTGATATTGCTCTCTTTTCTGAATGTAGTTAAAATGTGTGCAATCAATTGCGTTTATTACCGATAAAAACAACATCCGCATTTACACTTCTGATTATTTTGGTATGTAACCAACCAAATTATATTTGTTTTATACAACATTATTATTATTACTATTATTATTGTATTTACCATTATTTGTGGAAGAATTTCACAAATGAAAAGTGTCTTTGATAATATGATACTGCAATGTTACTGGTGACACAGAAGTATAAGAATAAGAAACTACATTGAAAATTTTGAAATGGATGTGCACCATTAAATTTTATTTATTATGTACTGTTTCATTCAACTTGAAATATAATATAACAAAACTTTTGCAATACTTAATATTCATTTGCAGTACCATATTAAAATATCTGAAATAATTCCCAAGTGAATGGTGTACCTACCTATTTATTTTCTAAATATATATTGCATTTAATTTTTTTATGTTATAGAACTGCAGCTGTAAGAAATATAGAACTGCTGTCTTGTACAACATTTTAAGGTAAAGTGTTACTACCTTACATTTTCAACTAGAATATATGCAAGTCATAGCTGGATTTACTGTAGCTCTAGAAACTTGGTAAAAGTATTCTCATTTATTAGGTTGTTGTCATTAATACTGAGCCATTTCATTTGATTTAAATATAATGGATTTTCTATAGTCCTACTGGATAATTTCAATTTTCAAGCACATAATTTTGTTTAAATTTTCAATTATTCATTAGCAATTAGCAATTCATATATGCTGCTTAACTTTCTTATATTTAATTTTTGTAAATATAGTACTTTTGTGTAGACAAGTTACCCTCCTTATGGGTATTTATGATGTTCAGAAATTTTTATTTTAAATTGTGTGTATTTGGGGGATGTTGATGCTGACAAGTTACATTCAAGACTATTCAAGACTTATTTTTTTTTATTGGATTGGAAAGGGCTGGAAGAAAAGATCCAGAACCTCAAATCCTTGACATTGCAATGAACATCTTTTTCATTGATTTTAAAGTAAAGGAAGTAAGAATTAGTAATACTGATAAAAGTGCATTTGCAAAAGTGCCCAACATTATTTATTACTTCAAAATGTATTTTGTCAGTAATGGTAAATTATAGCTTCACAAGGCCAGGATTTTTGATTTAGAATTATAATGACATCACCTTTTGTTACATTTTCAAAATAAGGTTTTGTTTTTATCATATCTGTTGTTTCATAAACTACTGGGAAATGAATAATAAGAATTAAGTGGAAAATAATTATCCTCTTATAATTTTTCATGCATTCTCAAATGAAGGTCTACTTGACTTACGTTTAATAAATGGACTATTCTGTCAAAGTCAATTCATGCTGCTAGGGTTTCCTTCTTATTAATTCAGGCTAGCTTATTTTTATAGTAGTCAGAATACATTTTAATAAAAACATTTTTTTAAATTTGGAGTACTTAAAAAAAATATTTTTTTTATATTTCAAACTATATTTTAAAATAACTGTGGCTTTATTGTATATCCTTAGCAAAACAGAATAAGTAAAAGAACAACAGAAAAAAGGGTAGATGTGTGCTATAAACAAACATATTTAGTAGTAAATGTTGTCTTTTATATGGCTATATTTAGGGACCCATCTATTTCTATCCTATATTAGTACAAATATTTTGAATGTTAAGGTATTTGTCTGAATAATGTCAGAAGCAAGCGGCTTCAAGCATCATCCAAGTAAACAGACCCACATAAGGCATCAAGTATTTTCACCATATGGTTGGAGCATAGTTGGAATTTCCTGTCATCACATATTCCTCAGAGAATCACTTTAATCACAATCATCCATCTCTCATCATCAGTCACTTTCCATGATCACCCCTACAATCAGTCACTCTGTGATAGGCACTTCTAAACTCTAATAGTATTGCTGACACCTGTCTGGCAAAAGAGGCTCTAATAGGGTAAAATTTGCTTATTTATTCTTTTAAGTATGAGTTAGGTAAAAAGAAAGAATGTTAAAAGTTGAAATAAGGAATTTAGTATCTGAAACGTATTTAATTATGTATTTGTTGTACTTGCACTTACATCAATATGCCCAGTTTTACATTGGGTACAGAAAGGAACATTTGTTTAAGAGATTACTAAGCTTCTAAGATTATCAAATGAACAATTTAATTTTCAAAGTCATAAACATGAATTGTAACTGTTGATAGTGAAAACATAAAGTTAATTTATATTTCGTAAATATTTATTGAAAGAATTTTAATAATTACATTGGGGAGAGTAGCATAAACAATGATATTATTGCAGGAAATTATGCTTGAGTGTTCTAATACATTTCAAGGATAGGGAGACATTAATTATATTGTTTCACTTGAATAAAATATTATAGATTGTTTGAGAAATACTGAATATGAGAGAATTTACATCATAATTTTTGGAAAACTCAATGACATTTTTTAAATGAATTTAATGTATTTTTTACTGGCCTTTACTGTTCATGAATGTTCATTATTTTATAAAGTCTGTCAAACTTGCCTATGGAATGCCTAGATTATTATAAGTAGTATAATAATTTATTAAAAATTGCCCATAATACTGACTTTACAAACTATACTTATGTGAACTGACTCTTACCAATTTCTTCAATAATGACCATTAACATCAGTACTTCCTAAGGATGAGATGAAAATCTCCCTATAAGTTAACTAAAAGTATTAAAAACAAAATTGAATCTACAAAAGAATGAACTGTATGTGTAGGGAAAAAAAAAAGTAAATGAAAAACATACAAGAAATAAAGTTTATATGAAAACATTCAGCTATTTTTTACCACTGTCCTATTTATATGACAGTGCATGTGGCATTTTTTGCTCTTCCTAATTTTATTCATTTTTCATCAATTGTCAGTTTATACTGTTTTTAATAATGTTATCTGCTGACTAAATTATAATTGAGTGAATATTTTTAGCATACTTAGTTAATAATTATTTCTGAATATTCGGTTTCTTCTTAGCCAAGGGTCGCTTTCATAGAAGTTAATAAAATGAAAACCAATGCATTATATCATTCAAATAATGAATCAAGTATCAATTACTGTAGTTTTTCAAATATGTTACTACATTTATTTTCCAATATTTTTATTTCATCTAAGAGAAATTTAGAATAAAATTTAATACTATAAATATGACAATGGTAAAAAGCAGTTTCGATGGCGCTGACGTACTTGAACTCATTTCTTGCCCGCTATTTCGATTCAGAAAAACAAAGGTGAGCTACTATTGTCTGCCCGAGGTAGGTCTCTATTCCTATAAGGGCAGGCAATAAGTTACGTAACTCAAAATTTGAGTACTTTTAATAACTCCTTTCCCCCTGTAACGCACGATTAAACTCAAGGGGGCAAATTTTGAGTGGAGGATAGAGCACAAGCGAGAAAACTTCTGATCATAATCCGCCCACCGCCCGCCGTTTTGGATGGGGCAAGGGCGAGACTACTGCGCCATATAGTGTAAAATATTACAGATCAGTTTTGAATATTTTCTTCGTAATCTTACAGATTCACCAAAAAATTGTTGAAAAAATATTCCCATGTAATTTCTAATAACTTTAAATTGTTTATTTTAAAACTATTTTAATTAGATATTGTAATGTTTTAGTATAACACTTGAAAATGGAAGTATTTCAACAAATGTTAAGTAATGTAAAAAATATCAATGTTACGTAACACTAACCCATATGTGACAACGCTACCTCAAACCCCCTCCTCCCTCCTTTAGCGTTACGCAATTTATGGACGGTCCTTAAGCAAGTTTCGAGATAATTCACAGAAAGAAGTCGCAATAAACGTTGATGTGCAGAGACGAGTGGACAGAACAACCATACGCACGTGATGTTGGCACCGCCACTACAGCGAAAGCCACTAAAACCATTACTATTCGTTACTTCGTTTGTACGCATATTTTTTCTACAATAACATTTATTTGTACAAAAACAATTATAGGTTAGAGCACTTTTAATTATCGTGGTGCCAATTCCCAATTCCACTCTGGCACCACCACCATCGTAAGAAAATTGGAAGCCATTCTAAATCGTTTGTACGGAACTGTTGCACCAGAATTTTCGTTTGTCCCGAAGAAATTAATTAAGATACATCCATTACAATGTGGCGATACCAACTTCGCGCTGGCACTGCGACTACCGTAAAAATATTAGATCCATCCTAAATCTTGTTTTGCTTCTGGATGTAAATGTGGCTTCACTATGCGCACGTTTTGTTGAACTCTCCTTGTGCTTGTGATGGTTAGAGTAAAGGTAAAGGCGAGTTACTATTTTGTTAGCAATGCAGAAAAATCATACTTGCAATTCGTTTACCGATGCAAATAAGTTTTCTATAACTCGGAAACGAAAATGTCTGTTATGTTAAACTTTTATTCATCTTTCAACTATTTATAGTTAAAATGACGGGAAGGGATTCTGGAACTCAAGAAAACGTGAGAATATAATCTTTTCCCCCGTACGTCACATACAGTTTTTACTGTTTTTTTACTAATTAAATCTAAATCAAATCGTTTACACCAAATTCTTCAAGCATAATTTTCGTTTGCACCAAACAATAATTAAGATATAGCCATTTTAAAGTGATTACACACATCACATTTTAAAATATATCAATTTTACTATGCTCGTTTCATGGAGCGTTTTGCGTTGTGGATGGTACGTCCTGATGTCACGCACGGTTCCACCCCCCCCCTTTCAGGGCAGCCGGGCAAAGTGCCGAGATTAACAGTACGGGAAAGTAAAGTGTGGCTCACCCAAGTAATGTAAGTAGGGCCCACAATGTTAAAGGTTTTAATTGTGGCCCTTGAGGCCCCCCAAGTTTGACACCCGTGCACTAGAGTTATATTGGAAAAGTTGCTCAACCAGAATTAGGGAGTGTAACAGCGGGACTTGAATCTTGCATGGTACAAGTCACGTAATCTGGATAAATGGAATTTGTTCTAAACTGTGACAAGAGTATCCTGCTGACTATATTCGCATGATACAACATCATGTTGATGCGTTCCTCTAATCGAATAAATGCCAATTAATAAAATGTGACTTTATGAGAATTTCGCTTTACAAATACGCCTTGCCGTTAGAGTTCGGAATTAGTTCTTCCATTTATCGTTAACATCGCCTGTCTGTCGTTCTAGAAACATTTTGCACAAAGTCTCTTTTCTCGATTCAGACCATGGGATTGTCTCATCTGTTTACCATCCCCCGTTCCAAAAACTCTTCATGGATCAGAAGGCATTTTTGAGTAACCTGTCTGTACATCTGCATCTTCGTTCGCATCTGCCGCTCCCAGGAGCGCGAGTCGGCCTCTCGTCAGTCACCGTGCACAGCGGAGCGGTAGCGGTGTGAAAGGCCTCGTTGGTAACTGCGCTCGGACCATTACAAATGCAAAGCTCAAAGGGATGGGCGCTGCTGCCGATGTCTGGTCGCTTTATCACTTTCCGACTCTTATCTATCCATTTTCATATTTCGACCAGCGATGTGCGTCTGAGCGTAACAACGCATACACGTACACTGCGTAGACAGATATTTAGGCAACGGCAATCTACCTTTTTTGTGGGACAGGGCCGAACCTCCAAGGCCTCTCCGGGCCTGCTCCACCCGCAAGGCCAAAATTTATTTATAATTATACTCAATTTATCCACAGCAGTACTACAAATTGATTCGATCATATCCAAAGGAGTAATACCATTATGAATAAACGTCATTTTTA
>BOPP01000222.1:1314913-1338609 GCA_017312745.1 Gryllus bimaculatus | reverse complement strand
GTCACAATTTATATTTGTATATATATATATATATATATATATATATATATATATATATAAATTTTAAGTTAAATTGATTTCGCTTCAGAACTGTTTATGGGGCGGGTGACAGTCATGACTGAAATTACCTTCCTCACCCGTGCAATACTTATCGGGTCGGCCTTCCTCGCTGGGGGCGAAGAGGTTGGCGACATGATCAGAGATCTGTATAATATTGCTGCGCGCTGGGTTGCTGTCACGGCACTTGGGAGGAAAGAGTCGCATAAACAAGGGTCTGATGTGCAAGTTGAAACAAGCCCCTACTGGTTTCTTGAGATGGTTATGGAGGTTGTCATTTCTTCATTCGGAATGGTATATTTTGTTTTACTTCTTGAATCGATTTTTTTAATATTACATTTCAACATGCTTCAACTATTACTCCTTATAAACTTTTTTGGATTATTTGATGTGAAAAAATAGTTTGCACGTATTACATTGCATACGTAGGCCGCACGTACAATATCATGTAGAGTACATGGAGATTATGTGTAGAAAACACGCGTAAACGTAAAATTATAGTCGCGGCACGACGCTGATTTTGACTCCACCGACTCCTTCCGAAATAGGCGTTTCGTCCTTGTATTCGTTCCTGGTATCTCCCACTTCAATTTCTCCAAGCCAGAAAGTATTCATTCTGGGATCAACGATGCGAATGGCGCCGCTGCCCAACAACACGTCAGGTTTCAGTTCCACTCGATCGGTTGATGTCCGGCAGGTGGCGGTGTTCCTCCCCTCTGGATCGTGAGAGCCGGTGCGTCGGCTTCCTGCGTATTTCCCTTTCCAGGATCTCCCCCAGCTGCGCACTTCCCCGGCCTGAACAAGCTCTAAGCCCCAAACTGGTCTCACGTCATGTGTGGTGGTCCAGTGCATGTAAGGATGTGAGTGTAAGGAGATAGGATAGGACAAGGAAGAGTTCGCGCGCGGTCCATGGCCTATTTGTTAGAATAATTTTCCAGCATTAGTCTGGCATTAATCGGAGAAACTGTGGAAAATTACAACTGTGGAAATGGATCTCGCTATTTAGCTAGTGTCGAAAATTCGCTTGCGCCAGGACTGGAACTCTAGCGCCTATCGGTCACAGTCGTCGCAGAAACAGCAAAAGCTGCTGGCGAGGAGCTCTAAGCAAATTCAGCCGGTAATTGAATTTGAAATTGGAATTTTTGAAGCCAATTTCTCTCAATTAAAACCATTTCTTCCTATAAGCGAAAATAATTTAGCCCTATTGAACCTCCCTATTTCTCGCACCTCACGTGAACATAGTCGCCCTTGCCTTTGCTCGCGTCGGTTGCTCCGGCCGCGGAAAAGTGCTCGTTAGCTCCCGATGCACAGCGCTAATGGACTTCGCCCCGCTCGCTCCAGGCGTTTCACTTGAGGACGGCGCTGAATCGGTTAGGCGTGGTGCGGTTACGGTCCGTCCACCGCTCTCGACTCGCTTGGTCGACCCTACTGCCATCTAAGACGCCCCACTCTGCTTTGCAGCTCATCACGCGGTGCTCCGAAGCAAGTGGAAGGCTGTGCGACGCAAAGAAAGTAAGCAATTCGATCTGCCATCACTGGCTGCGACTGCGTATCGGAGGCTGCTGTAGGTCAGCTATCGCGCGAGAGCTGTTATCGCGCTATCATTCTTGCCGGGCTCAAATCTAAACTCTGGGGCCACGAGTTTCCCTATTCAAGAGTGTAATAGCCATTTGTCTATACGACTCTGATAGCCGTAACAGAGAACCATGGTGCTAACCTCGATGAGTATTACGAAGGCAAGAATCGGCTGAAATGACTCATGGACAGCTTTGTCATTGTCTCTAAGCATCGTTGATCTTAATGTCTTTCAGGTTCAGTCCAGACGGCGGCGGATTTTAGACACTACATAGGTATGTCGAATTCGACCACTGCCTAGAAAAGAATTCTAGCTGTTGGTTGCTCTGATCTGTTGTTTTCCGAGGTTTCTCCGATCAATATCAGGCGAATGCCGAAGTAGTTCTCTATCAAACGGGGCACGGAGAGCAAGCGAATGTTGCACTAAATGACCACTCATGTCGGGAAGCCAGTGGGTGGCGTAGAGCGTTTACCGGCCGAGGCTGTGTCACGCTGGGGAAGATGCATGTAGTGGAAAGTCCATGAAGTCATCGTGTAGGTCGGAGTATCATCTCACGTTCCAGGGGTGGGGGAGAAACATCTTCACCTCCAGGGATGGGGATGCAACGTCCACTTCCCTTTCAGGACCAGTGACTGTAACAGTTGGCACGCCCGGAAATGCAAAAGAGACCATTAAACCTTAAAGAGGCCGTCTGCTCGAATCGCGATTTTCATGGCTACCTCCGATGAAGTATAGATGAACGCCGGAGCAGCATTTCAACAACGAACCACGTGCCGCTCGCGAACTCTTCTCCTTCATCCTTGCAATAGAGCAAATGGCTGATTCCCCAGCCTCATATGATCCATTCTCCATTAATCTTAACAAACTACAAACGTCGCAGATCCAGCCTACTATTTGCGAGACTTTCGAAACATTGTGGATGGGATGTTGTGTCAATTGTGGAAGATAAAAAAGAAATAACTGCAGGGAGATGGTGATTCACGTCCTAATGCTCTTATGCAATTGAATAGATAAATGATTGACTGCCAAAATTTGCAAGACACGGATAGACGATGTATTGAAGAAATGAAAAATTAATTTTTAAAAAACCGCTTCTTTGAACTACATTCGTCTGCAACTGCAGTGCAAACATAGGCGAGTGCGGCCTAAAACAAGAAGAATGCCGACTACATTTCGAGGTCCCCTTTCCCATTGACCTTTAATATTTTCATATTATATATTTTACATGAATCATACTACAAAGGGAATGAAATTATAACTTTAATAAGATCGATTAGTTTTATGTTGAACCATAAACAGGGTTGCCAGGTGATTGGCAGACCTTCGTCCTCTCGTCTGCGAGTGCGAAGAAGAACGGCGTCTTGTGCGAAGGGCTTCATTCCAGTAGCGAGTGGAAAATGTTTTCAGAAATAGAAATAAAACGTCAGAATGAATCCGAAGAATTATTTTACATTGCTCATTTCACGTTGTACATTTAATTTTAATACATTGCTCATATTTAGTGAAGAAAGCAACGACAAACTACTTCAAGAACAAATCCACAAGGAATCCAATGAAAACTATATCTTTAATTGACAATGAAATGCAAAATTTTCCATCGGACAGAAGTAGCTCAAACCAGTACGTTACGTATTTATCGTTAAATTGCTCCAAAATACGCAAGCGGGAAAGTACCTATAGTTTCGTTTTATTGACTGAATATTTCACGTTTATTGGCAAGTCTATGGTCATTTATCCCGTACGTGTAGAGTGTATTTTGTCACAGATGGTGTTCCTCCGCTGGATTGTGAGATACGGCGCCGACCTCCACGTCGGCTGGGGGTTTTTCCTCATCTACGTGTCTCCCACTAGAGGGGCACCGTCCCGGCCGGGAAAAGCTCTAAACTTTCGTCTGGAGTCTTGACATGTGGGTTAGTGTTGTGCATGCAAGTTTGTGTGTGTGTGTGAGGTGGGTAAGATAGGACAAGGAAGAAGGATAGATCGTGCGCGGTCCGTAACTAGAGTACTGCTCCGGCAGTCGCGTGGAATAGATCGAGCGGAAAGCTATCGAAGCGGAAACTTAGTCGAAAATGCTAGTGCCTGCGCTCGAACCCTAGGACTCGCCGCGCAGAGACCCTGCAGAAACTGCGATAATGCTGGTCGTGAGCTGAATCAGCCGGTCATTGTACGTTAATGCTCGTTTCGAATCGCAGAGCAGCTAAACGCTGCTACGTCGTCCATTCGGCCCAGTGTGCCCCGCCCACTCCGCCCGCCCGCCCCGCTCCGCCCGCCGCCCGCCCGCCGCCCCGCCCCGCCCGCCCCGCCCGCCCCGCCCGCCCCCCGTCCCCCCAGCGCGCTCCGCCCGCCGCCCGCGCCATCACTCCGCTTCAGCTCCGCCCCGCTCCCGCTCGCTCGCCCGCCTCTCCGCGCCGTGCCGGGAGCGGTGACTCGCGGGCGACGCAGGCGACGCGGGCGGCCGGCGCGCGCGCCGCCGCGTGGACACCCCCCACCAAGCCCTAGCGACGCGAGTGGCTCGCGAGAGGGGCGGGTACGGGCCGACAGGCGCCCCGCCTCGGCCCCGCCCGCGCAACGAGCGACGCGTCGACCGTCTCTGGCGTAGCGCGGTCCGGCCCGGCCTGCCGCCGCAACGACCAGTGTTGGTTATATAAATAGAAGGGGCCAAGAGAAAGAGCCGAGCCGCGCTCAGCTGTGGCAGCGGGCAGCGGACACGCTGGATAACAGCGTCCAATTACAACGAGATCGTAAACCCGCGCCGCGCCAGACCGCGCTCCGCAGCGACACTTGGCCGCGGCCCGGGGCTGGCCAAAAGCGCCGCCCTTGACCGCCCCGCCCCGGACAAAGAAGCCGTGTGGGGCTTTCTTGAAGAGTTTTTCCCACAGGCCGTAACGCAAATTACGTAACGCAAATACGCCCTCTTCCCCTTGCGACGCACCCTAACGCACGCTGGAAAGCCCTCTTGAATAATCACGTAACGCTTGCGGCAACACTCCGCTTGTAAATGCGAGAAATGAAAATAAATTATAGCATTAAAACAAATTGTATTTATCTTACTTGTGTGGTATATTAAAGTAATTAAATATAGTTAAAGTAGAAATTATTTCGCGATGCTGGACTGGCTTCACCTAACAATAAAATTGCGGCAACTTGTGCGTGAAAGAAGAATGTTTGGCTAAAAAATGGTTCATCACAAGCTATACAAAAGCCGCCATGGTTGATGCAAGGGCAAGAGTCCTCAGTGCCAATTTAAATGGATTTGAGAATATACTTCGTATCAGTTTTGAATATTTTCTTCGTAATCATACGGACTCAAAAAAACAAGTTGAAAAATATTTCCATTTATTTTAACAATTTACAACTAATTACTTTATTTAGTTTCTATCACATCTTAATTAGTTAATATTTTAATGTATTAGTACAGGTCTCATAAAACGAATAATTTGAGCAAATGTTGAAAACTAAAAAAAAATATCAACTGTATGTAACATTTAACTAATATCCTCCTAACCCTATGAAACGTAGCGTAACGCTACCTCAGACCCCTCCCCCCTTTAACATTACGTAATTTATGGACGACCCCTAAGTGTTTATTATTATTTCTTTCAAACGATTGTATTAATGTATTTAGACAAGACGCAGAATATCCTTGGGCGTCGGACTGTTCACAGAGGCAGCAGTTCCGCATTCCCGGTTTCGTGGTGTAACGGGAAGTGACAGAAAAGTCACTGCAACCTGCTCGAGACTATTAATTTTTAAAATACATGAACTGACAAATGTTGAAGACATAAGGTGCGATAAAAATTGAATTAAGTAAATGTTAAAATGCGAATGAAAAGTTGGGCCGGGAGTAGTTTCTGTGGCCGAGGGCGGGCGGATCGTGTTTCTCCTCCATCGACTTCTTTTCGGTTCTCGCCTGCCCCTCCTGTGCTGCTCCTTTTGTTTCTCGTCACCTGTTTCTCTCCTGATGTACCTCCTCCTTTTCCGTATTTTACCCTCTCCATCTCCTTTTCTTTCTTTGCCTCTTTTGCCTGTTCAGCGTCTACGTTTGTTTATTCTTTCTATGCTTCTGGTCATAAATGTTCTAGCTTTACCTTTCCCACGTTTAAGTTGAATCTTCTTTAGGAACTTTTGAGGAAGGAGTTGAGCGGAAGGAGGAGCTATTTTGTCAGACATTTTGTAAAATAAAGTGGTTCTTTGTTTGTAAATGATTTTCTATTACTCCGGTGCAAAAATATCAAGTTTTCAAGTATTTACACCATAATGCAATATTCTCAAATATTTTGATTCCAAATTAAAATTAAAAGTGCAGATTGTCCCAAGCATAAGTCACCTCCCGATCGTAAACCGAACGGGGGCCCCCGGATGTACGCTCAGGAGCGCTACTCAGGACGACACATGTCTGGAGCAGAGTGTTTGTTCATATATTGTCGTATGTGGTGGTATATTTCAAAAAAATGTTTTGGATTAAAATTGAGTTGCAGTTTTTGAAATGATATTTGGGACAGATATAGATCTATAAAAACATAAGTAAAAAAAAATATTTAAATATTGTTGAATTTTCACGGGTTTTTCAAAATCGAAGGAAAACTGTTATTACCTAACTCAGACCATATTTTATTGACTAAGACTGGCTGGTAGAATATTTTAAAAGGTAATATCTGATTCTGGCAACAGAATGAATGCAGAAGTGTCAAAATTGAAATTTGTGGATCTAACAATAATATTATGTATACATAAGATTTTTCTTAATTGGAGAATTATGAGAACGAGATAATTTTAAGTATTAATAATTCATTTCTTAATCATTTTCACAACCATCTGCGAAATTATCGATGACTGGTCAACGCCTCTCTTGCAGATATGAAAACTAAACAAACTTAAGCAGGTCACGAGAGATAACAGAATTGTCTCCATAAAAACAAAAACAAGTAAATATGGTTATAAAGTGGGCGAAAACGTAACTATTGGGACATATTTGTCAAAAAACTCCGCCAGACACATTGACAGATAAATATATGAATGACAGCCCCTTAAATATTGAAGTTAGTGAGGAGATGGCATCTAGAATTTTTTTAACTTGCAAATCGTTTGTTGTTCGAATTTAGTAATGTTGTGAAAACACGAAGGTGGATTAGCATTAATATTCGCACAGTCTATATTTTCGAATATAGCAAACCATTATCATTAAAAATCTACAAAATTAATGATAGAAATGTTTTACTTCATGAAATCTGTTCTTTAAAACTGGATATGAAATAAATGAAAAACTCGGATATCTTGATACTTGCAATTGCAAATGTTCAACATATTTTAAAAGCGCTTAGAAGGCCATGTTTGAATGTGACAGATGGTGTAATTGTGACATGAATGGACTGCCAAAATTAACATTAAAAATTAAAAATTGAGTCCAAGAACAAAATCTTAACTGAAATTTGTCTCAGTCATACGTTTGTACATTTCCTAACAATAATATAGTTTTCACTTCAAAGACTGCGATTTTTAATCCGTTTGTTTAAGTATTTCGTTGACAGCTGGGTATCCCTGAACTGCAGTAGGCGCACCAGTTATCTGTGGTACGAATTGGTTCATGCGTTTTCGCGTCCTTTCATCTTCCAAGGCCTTGGCGAGAATTGCGGAGAACCAGCGGCCCTTGGATTCGTCAACTGTTAAACCGACTTTCCGGAAAAAATATTTGCCCACGGTGTCGAATTCGTACTTACAGTTACATATCAGCTTCAAAAGCTTTCCTATCTTCAAACAGATTATTGAACTGCTACATTGATAGCTGCTTATCCCCACGGTTCATGGTCCATGCTCACGCTTACGTATATCGCATCTTCAAACCATTCTTGATTTGTAACCAGATTATTGAACTATCACGCTCACAGCTTCATATCCCTGCTCGTGATGATATGCATGATATGCATTCTCACGTTTACGCACAGAACCTTCAAATACGTCTGTGCATTCATCCAGATTATTATTAAAGTAATCCCGTGAAGTACGGGTCTTCCTCAAGCCCTCGATAAGCACGCGTAGCGCCTTCCGTGTTTCCAGCAAGGCCCGCGAGAGGAAGCGGCAGCGGCCACCACGTGAAAGCAGCGCGAAGACTGGAAAGCGAGAGCTTAGGCATCAATTTGCGTCCAGCGCGCCAACGAAGACGAATGCCCGCCGCCGCCGCCCATTAGCTCCTAACGGCTGATTTGTTGGCTTCCTCCGTTCGTCATCCTCCGTTATTTATATGCTCTCGCGCGCGCTCGCTGCAGCCTTGGGGAACTCCTTGCATCTACCCCCTGCGTCCCCCGCGCTTGCTGTCGTAAATTAACTGTGTGTGTATGTGGGTTGGATCATCTGTACGTTTGATCAGTGTACGAATTGATGAAGCATTTCGTCATTATAACACATGCACATCGGCTACTAAGTTGTTTCTTAAAGATGTTCTTTACTTATATAGTTGTGTTCTGGAAAATAATATTCATTGCTAATTGGGGTGACTATTACTGAAAATTAGTGCAAGCATTTCTAACTATAACCTATTTACGATCCACGAAGAAGCGATTTGCAAAGACGACTTTCCCATCACAGTACGTATGTATACGTGTATGTATGCATGTTTGTGTTATTGAGGAGAGGTGGAAGTCGCTCAGTGAGTGTCTGTCAGCGCGTGTGATTCTTACCTCCGAGAGCCTGCGCTGCCTCTCGCATTATGGTGGGAGGGAGGGAGAGCACGTTGTCGAATGCCCTCTTAAATGAAGGGTTGCATGCTTTTCTCGTGTCTCGGGGGTTCAAGCAGCAGCAGTATTTTTTCCCTTTCATTGGAAAAAAAGACACTTGTTTTAAAATGAATCAACTTAAGAGAAACATTTATTATCTTCAATAGTTATTCAAGCATTGTTCATCTACCACAAATGTTAAAAATAAAGTGTTAGCAATGGTGAATAAAATGATTAATAGTATATCTGTGATAATGAATTGTAAGCTCAAAGTTCAAAAATGTAAATAATAGAGGTAAAATGCTTAATTTTATACCTTTTTGTTACTGTCTCTCTTGTTGTAACTTGAAGTCAGTATTAACTTTATCGTTGATGCAACTCAACATAAATATATTTTTTTAAACCTTCATTTGTTTCCCATTCTCACGCCAATGAAAACACTTTTTTAAATATTTTATTTGTTTGACGTCTCTGTGTTTCTTTTTTTAAACTTAAAGTCACCAAAATATTTCTTAGTGTTTGAAATAAACTAATATTATGAAAACATTTTAAAGGACTTGCTCTGAAAGTCCTACCCATTCCCTTGCCTCCTGAGCAACTATACACTTGATAGCCGAGCGACCACTTCTCGCCGTGCACACGGCGTGGAACCTGGCGAACGTACGCGGGCTCCGAGCACGTTCCTTCTCTTGGGCAGCATTAGTCTTAGGTTGACAGCGAACTAAAATTGACGAACAGGCGGACCCCCAATCAGATAGTGGTCGATTTCCTTCCATCTGCTTGTGTCGAATATTTACCCGCGGGGACTCTAACCCAGGTCTCCAGATCTGCAGTGTTTCATTTGCGGGCTCGTTACAAGTTACTGCATCTCGTGGAATTAGAATTGATATCGCAACCATGTTGTATGTGAGTGAATTGTGTTAGTGTCTGAGTGCATGACGGTCGGTTGAATGATTGATTATCGTATTTACGTGAATCTAATGCGCATCTATTGGACCAAATGCGGTACTCAATATCGTGGTACGCATTCGATCCGACTGCAAATTCTTTTTGTAGAACCCCTGGAACTTCATTTTTTCTTTATTACGTGCCAATGGATTGCTAGAGTTTTCAAATTCAACTGCGTTTCATTTATCTTTGGTCTATAATTGAGGATTTTTAGTTACGATATCGAGGGCAATCAGAAAAGAATGTCTTATGATGCTTCATTAAAGCATATTGGAGTTAGAATGCTAATTATGTATATACTATTATATTCTATACTAAACCTTTTTTCATAATTTTAGGTTTCAGATATGGGGTATGCAGTAGAATCGATGGCGCAATAGATTCGCGTAATTACGGTATTTTATTTTTCTGGGCGAGTCAACTGCTATGGTCATTAGATCCGTAAATGTAGTGCGTGTAATGCCCCGGGAAAGGAGCGGCAACGTGAGATCCTGCGTCGCCGTAGCCCGCGGAAGCGACTCGAATCACAGCGGCCCAAAACCATCGATGCTATTAAACATCGTCGATGTGTTTTCAAACTGGGTTAGTAATCATTAAACTAATGCGGGAGGATAAAAATAATCAGGGCAATTAACAAAAGTAGGATAATCTGATTCGATAATTCAAGAATTTCGTATTGATTTCTTTAGTGACGGAAACGGGATTTTATTCATTTTTCTCCCTTAATCACATTCGTCTGAAGAATATTAAATTTATGGATATCCCAAAATTATTTTAGAATTTTATGACTTACTTTTACCTTTATCGGCGTTTTCACTTCTCAGCGGTTGCCAGCGGTTCCAGTCTTCTCTATCCGACCAAAGGTCTTCGTCCATTCTTCTTTCACGCGTGGCTTCCATTACTCCGGTATTCCAGGTTTTGCGAGGCCTTCCTCGCTTTTTTCCTTCCTGGAGGAGACCAGTCGAGGACATTCTTGGGTCACATTCTGACATTCTTCTCAGGTGGCCATACAATTGTAGCATTTTACTTTCTAATCTGTCCACCGCCGATTCCGATTGCTGCATCCGTTTCCGAATTTCTACCTTTCTAATATTTTCCATTCTAGAAATTCGGCAGCTCCTTCTGAATCCATCCATTTCTACTGCACAATTATATGAGATTTTTAAAAAATCGACCAAGTAGAAACATCTAACGCAAAACATCGATGTTAAAACCCATCGGCTTCAAGAAATCCGTGTTAATTCATTGAGGAGTTTGTAAAAGCGCATGTTTTGTCTGGATCAACATCGATGTCTCATTCCTATCCTGCACGTTCACGTGACGGGCGCGCGCGAGCGTGTGTGTATGTGTGTGTGAAATAGAAACGTTGTCTTTTGTAGCAGCCGTGAGTCATGGGGGAGTTGTTTGGTTGTGGTTCTGAGAGCAGCTGTACGTTACCGTTCAGAGTGACGGGAATTGATCCTGGCGTGATTTAGTATTGTCGCCTGCTTTGTCTGCGAATGTGATCTGTTTGCTAAACTCTGTTTCGCGCTCTTTTGTTGAAATGACTGTCTTTTCAACAATAACCGATTGCTGTGTGCAAATTTATCTTTCAAATAGTTCCTCAATGTTTTATCCCAAATCAAGAACTAAACTTCTAAATAAAAATCTTAGACGTAATCAGGGGTATCTGATTACTATTACGTTATTTGTAGCCATGTGATACAAATTTATGCCACATTCTGATACACAAATTTGACAATAATGTAGTACTGTAATGAAATATAAAATGTAAGCGTTTCCATTAATATAAAGATATTTTTAATTCTTACGTTTTTACCTAGTTTATTGATTAGTTGGATCCAAGGTTAATGTCCTAGTAACTTCTGAACTACTAATCCCATTTGTGTGAAGCCTTACGATGTGAACCGTGCCAAGGCCGTGCGCAATGCTTGTAAAATCTGCTTAACCTGTCGGCGGAGAAGAGTAGGTACCTTAGCGGTTGTGAAAATTGTGAGTTAAATAATGTTAATTTCTTTCACAAATATAGTCCCCTCGATCTTAGTCACTCTAAGAATATTTTATTAATATAACTCAATTTTTATTTTATTTTTGGAGTCCCCAGGATTTTTTTTATATCCCTAAATAGTTTTTGCACGTGAAGCCCTAAGAGGGTGTACTTGTACTTGCTATTATCATTTTCCCTTTTTGTTCCACTAGTCAATTTTTATCCGTATGTGTGAGTGAGGCTGTCACCTCTTCGTTCAAGTTCACAGGCTTCGTGAATGACAAGGTGAGTGGGGAAGGGGCAAGAAGCCAACGCAACGCCATTCTGACGCCAGGCACTGGACGTGTTTGGAATTTGCACTTCTGTCTTCAAAGATCTTCTAGTTCGTGAAAATAATAAAAATTGCAAATTCTGCAGTGTCATTCCGAATTTTAAGTTTTCTAGTCCCCACAGTCGTGAATTTTCAACACTAGCTACTCATAGACAGCTTGGTCAAATTCTAGCTGTCGGCTGCTCTAATGGGGAGTTTCCCGACATTTCTCAAATACCAGGCAAATACCTCAGCAGTACCTTAAGAAACGGGCCACGGACCGCACACGATCTTTCCATACTCATCCTTATCCTTTCCTTTTGCCTATCACACACACTTGCGGGCTCTACACTGCTTGTCGAGCGACCAGTGGGGATCCTAGAACTTTCGATTCAGCTAATGGGACGAGCTTTCATAATAAGTTTTCTGTAATTGTAATTTTTCGATTTCGTTGTTAGCCTTTTCAAGATCTTGCTGTGAGTATACCAAGAATCATCAGATAAAATCTTGATTAGTCTCGTGGTTATTACGAAGTGGCTAGTAATAGACGATAAATTCGATAGCGTGTATGACTTTTATGCATGTCATTGTTGATGCATCGTTAATAGCGGAAGCGTTCTTTGCACCGCCGAGGGCACCACTGCAATTAATCAACGTCGTGCGTCGTTTGTAATTAGACCAGTTATCGGTGTGCAGTCGCAGATTTTTGTGTTTGGTAAATGATGGTTTAGTAATAGCCACGTTATAATGTCAAAACTTCATTGGTTACGATATTGCCATTGTGCGAAGCTTGATTGAGAATTGTGAGAATGCAGCGCGATTGTCAATCTCGTATTGTCTAACATATGAAGGCCGTACGAAGATTAGAAATAACTCATATACAAACGCCAAAGGAAGGGTAAAAGTTTTGCTGTTGAATCGTGTGCCAAGGTGTCATAAATGAGTGGTTATTGTCCCTTGCCAGCCCAGGTGGTGCTCAAAGAGTAACTGATTACGAGTACGATGAAATAAGTTGCCATAAGCCATGAAGGGGTTTGGTTTTTGGCCGCTCGGTAGCTTAGTGGTAAATGCAATTGTGCGTAAATCGTGAGACCCGTTTCGATTCTCGGTCTGAATTATTAAAGCTATGAACACACTTCTTTAGATTATTGAAATTTACCAGAATGCTAAAAGAAATACATATTTTCGAGATAGTTTCAGGTTTATTCAATAATGTATTACATGGACAATTCATATGAAACAAACCATGTGACGCCAAAAACAAAAATGATTTTTATGGAATTAATATTCCAATGGAAATCTGGGGTTATATGTGAGACATGTTCTTCCGTGTTCGAAAAAGAAAAAAGGAGAAAAACAAAGCGGTTGGTAAATGTGTCGTTCATAATTACGCTATAAATAGACTAACACTGCTCTTGGACATAAAATAGTGGTAGTTTCCCTAATGCAAATTGTTTGATGGACAATCGCTAAATATTTGATTAACGAGTTTGGCAAGAATCAGCTATGCATTATAAATATTGTACTATGACAAGAGAAAATTATATTCCCTTTCCGTCTCAACTAACTTTCAATACTGAGCATCAATTACCAGTTAGCGACATTGATTAAAATGCAATTGGTATGAAATTTTATGAGATTTTAGAAAGTCGAGCCACTGTTCTGGCTTCCCCCAGCAATTTCATGATTTTACTAAAAAGTGAACGAGCGTGCTTGTAAATGTTGATTTACAAGGTTGGGAAGGGCATTTTTTAATAAAATATTATCTAGATATGACTATAGAATGTGTCATGACTATGACAATAAAAGTTAAGTGTACAAAATTTTAGTAACATCGAAAAAAACTGTCCATTTGTTTCAAATTAACAAATACACGTTCTTCCTTGCATTACAATGTAAAATAATTAAAAAAGTAGCTTTGATAATGTCCGACAAAATATTCTGTCTTCCAGTAAACACTCTATCCAAAATCCGTTTCGTTCTTCCAGAGGTTATCTCTGACAAATATCTGCGACAAACAGAGAGAGAGAGACACACACACAGACAGGGAGAGAGAGACAGAGAGAGAGAGAGAGAGAAATTGAATGGGCGATGCCAGTGCAAAGCTAGTTTCACCTCAAGTTTATTTTTTGGAGATGGCAATTCCCATTTGGGTACTCTGGCTACTCAGAACTTCCCATTTCATCCAGAAGATGAGGCCCTGCACATTCTAGAAGTTGTAAGAAATATTCGAGAAAACATGTAGGAAATGTGAGAACAAGTGATAACAAAGGGGTGATTTTAATGAAATGTCATTTTTATACTTTGGAACAACGCCGTTTAGTACAGAAATCCATTTTATATTAAGAGAAAACGAAATGACCCATTAGTATATGCCATTTTTTGCATTTAAGCCGATTTCTACTAATAAGTCATTTTTTACCTTTCTATGTTATTTTAATGCATTTTTCCTGAGAAGCATATTCCATTTCTTCGCTCATATATTCTAATGTCAGCCGTTCTGTAAGTACTATGTAATCTAAGGTTCTTGTAATGTCTTGGCGCCATTGTCAGTTAGGCCGATTTCGCGATAAATAAAGGCACAGATTTTCTTGTATAGAGCAATCCAAACCAAAAATTGCGAGCTGAGTTCACTTGAACCATAGGAAGAAGTCTCGATTAAATCAGTAACATATCCAACAGCTTGAGTCGTTCATGTGAAGTGGTTTGGATAAAAATTTGGACGTCATTTCCCTTTGTTTTTATGGCATTTTAAAATAATTTAAAGAGCATTTTATTGATGATTTTGTCAATGTTGTATGACATCATAATTCCTCGTAGTGATAACTATGTAAGGAAACGTGAAGGGGATCACGTACAGAACGTACGGAGGGTCATTTGAGAGTACATGCCTAAAGCATGTGGTAAACAAGCGATGGAGCGTGAGAATATGCCCGGGGACATTCTTCGGACACGCATTGACGCATGTAAACACTATTTACACTGTATATGCCATCGTCCAACTCATTTTAACAGCGGCTGCAAGTGCCCTCCACCGCCTCTCGTCCCTCGCTGAGCACAGGGGTACTGCCTAGGTGTTCAAGTCCCCCAGTACTCGACAGGGACGAGGTCATTCCAGGCGGCATGCATGCACGGAAATGGCATGCTGCGCTCCTCGCAGACCTGCTGTGAGGACACCTGCGGTGATCATGAGACCCAATTATCGATTGGTTATTAAGGATTCCGGACGCGTCAACTGATGTTTTTATTGCGCGAGGGGACTGTGATCTCTCCCCGTTGAATAGCAAGGTCCAACGCTGATCTGCCGTTGCTTAGCGGTGTTTGCCCCAACCAGGTGTCTCCCGCCCGCGGAGCACAGTTCCAGGCCAGGTCTGTGGCCCGTTTGTTAGGGCACTGCTCCGGCATTCGCTCGGTATTGACAGGAGAAACTTCGGAAATGTACCGATCTGCCGTTAGAATCCTCCTCTAGACAGCGAAAGAACTCGACCTCGGTCTCTGGCGGTGTCGAAAGGCCTGCCCCGGTCAGGCCTCAAAGCCTACGACCTCCCGGGTAGAGGCTCTGCAGTGACACGCATCAGCTGATGCATCGTCTCAGTATGACGGAGAACAGACAGTTAGGTTGTAATCACAGACACTTTGATATTAATAGAGATTATGTGCTGTGTCTCTCCCTCTCTCTTCTCTGATGTTTTCTATCAATTTATCAATGCGCAGCGTCATTCCATTCACATAACACAACCAATCGTATCTAAAAATAACAGAATATATTTGGCTTGCCGCAGGAGGGGGCGCGTTTTGTGGTATTTCATTTCCAACACCGTCGCTTCATTTCTGGGGCAATGAGTGGAATATGAAATTTCGATTCCGGCTGAAAGCGAAACGTCAATGGGACCTTGCGGGAGAGGGGGCGGCGGCGGTGGACGAAAGGAACACAAAACGGAGAGACGGGCAGGGCTAGGGAGGGAGGGTTGAATCAGGGCGCTGGGGAAATCTATACCTGCGCCAATCCTGCGGGGAGCTTGGTTTATTAATCGCAGTTCCCTTTCGACGCGCGTCGTTAGTTTGACGTTTCTGTGTGGTGGAACCTGGGGCGGATTTGAAGAGGGGAGTTCCTTCTTGTCGTCACTATTTGAAAGAATATTATGCAGTATTTGTTCATTTCGGTGAAACTTTGAAAGCATGAGTTCCCTCTGAATGGAATCATACCTGGGTCTGTTGGTTTACGCCTAGCTGCTCTGATTACTGAGCTATCGAAAAATAACCAGTTGACACTGTTCTTTGTACAGTTATGTAGTTCCAAAGTTCCAACTCGTCCCGATGACAATGATTTTTAGAATACAACCAGAAGATACAACAAATGGCAACAGTACCGTCGCCGTCACCAGGAGATATATCAGTTTTTAGCCGGGCCGCAGATGTCCAAGAAGATATCACAGTAGCGGGCACAGTCAGCGTACACAGAATTACCACTCACAGTTACCACTCTCAGGTGGGCACTCCCAGAACAAATGTCCGTGCCCGTGGCACGTCACGGGCCGTGACTCCCCTGGAGATTGCACTCCAGTGCCTGCTTCCACTACCTCCCCCGCTCTAACACCATGCCCGGTCCACAAGCGCGCGCGCCAACTTCAAGTACTTTATGCATCCGTAACAATAACCGATGATTGGATTGGTTCTTGGGTAGTATACTTTCCAGTGTATTTGATATATCGCACTACTCTTATATTTATGGTTATGCGAGACTTATACTTCAATTACTTTTTAAATATAATACCTCGTGAAAGTAAATGTATAGATCAATATTTGTTTACTTAACATACTTAATTTTAAATGTCAATACTGAATTTCCTGCTCACGATTATTACACTTTCTGAGCACCTGTTTCATAGTGTGGGATGAGTGAAATTTGTATCTATTATTATTATTATTATTATTATTATTATTATTATTGGGAGCTAGTAGGGTAGGGGTAAAATTGTAATGAATGACTTGGGTTATCGCGTTTATTTTGTAGTAGGAATTATTAGAAAGACGCCGTGGAAATGGTGGATGTGCAAAAGGGTGAAGGAAAGGGAATGGCATTGAAGTAATTCAGTTGTGATTCTGTGGGGGTTGGATGTACGATTATCAACTGTCTGTAAAGCGTTTTTCGAGGAGGAAGCTATACAACTGGCTTAGGGGGCTCACAGCATCTGTTGATGCCACTGCAGTGCCTCTGATCCAAATGCCCAAGAGTTCGAATCCCGACGGATTTTCGTCACTAGCTAGCTGTCTGGATCGAGATCAGCCGCTGTCTGAACGAGAGTTCTGGTGGCCGACTTCTCTGATCGATAGTTTTCCGTGGTTTCTCTGATCAACACTAGGCGAATGCCGGAGCAGTGCAGTAACAAACAGGTCGCGGGCCGCACGCTATTTTACTTTCCCCTTGTTTGCTCATCGTCAGCTTTTACTTGCACACACTTCCATTTGTATGCACTACACTACCATACATGCTGGGAGACAGGAAGGAGCTTCATCGGGGATCTCCGACGCTTATCTGATACCTTCCTCATCGATGGGGATGTGACTTACGGCTCCACGGAAGGGAATTAAGAGTGTATTGGGAGGAAAGGTCGCGCGTGGCTCTACATTTAGGGTACGGCGCCTGCTCTTGTAACCGTCTGGAAATGAACTGAGGAAATCAGAAAAGGAATTATCATTTAGACAGTGGCTGGCTATGACCGTAACGTCATCTGTTTAAGCCAGTTGTGCCGTAAGTGTGGTGAATATTTTAATGGCGAGAGGTGGCGGTGATATTAGGTGGTGAGATCTGGCGCCGACCTACCGGGCGGCTTGCGGGGTTTTCTCCGACTAGATATCTCCCACCAGCGGGGCACTACCCGCATGAGAGCGGAGTCAGGGACGGTAGCTTGGAGCACCGCAAGGTTGCACCGGCGGGCACGTAGCTCGTGCGGACGCATCTGATACCACTCGGATCGCTTTTATTCATCCGGCTAGTGCCAGCTGTGTTTGACGCATGTGACTTTCGTCCATCTAATTTGATCGTTCCTTCTTACCTCTCGGACAAATGTTTATGTTTGATTTACGTAAAAGCTACGAGAAGGAAGAACTTAAACAGGAAGGTATTTTTACTTCGGAGTGCAGGCATGAAAGCAAACTTTCCGTCCAGAATAAGCGGCCAGGACGTTCAGGTCACCCTGAAGGACTTGAGCAACAATGGAGATCATCTCCATCTGCTGCGCCAGCGCCCCTTGCCATCTGCCACCCGGATTTGTGGCTGGTCGCCGGCAACAGCGCTGACGCGCGAGCAGTGGGCGTTTCAATTTGTACCTCCCGGCTGCGCCCCACGCCCGCCGACGTCATTCCGCGCGGTGCCTGCTCGCTCCACCGCGCCGCCCCCGCGCCGCCCCCGCGCCCGACGCCCTTGCTCTGCCTCATTCGCCCGCGCGGCGAGGGGCTTTTTGACGAACAGCTGAAGCTAGTGGATGGGCGCAACACGCGTGGGTGGGGTTTGAAAAGCTGTACGTGTTACGGAATGGTAGATGAAGTTAGCGTAGTAAAGGAAGTATCCAACTTGATATGTGAATTAGACGCGATTCTCTCGCGCATTTTCGAGTTGGTGGTGACACTCGTGCCGTCCACCTCCGCAAGGATGACACATCTCATTAAGACTTGCGTGGTATTCCACCATCACAATAACACATCCAAGAGTACTGCTAATGCAAATTTTCAAACATATTTTACACAACAATACAGATACGGATCATCTTGACTCGTGTTTCCGGCGTAACTGCGCAGTATTAAAATACTTCAACTAATTAAATATGCGTTTGGCACACGAGTCCCATTTATTCATTTATTCAAATGCTCAATTGATTGCTTCCTGGCGCATCAACTGCTGAGGTAATTGGTCCCGTAAGTTTAGGGAATGATTTTCTCACGAGATGGTGGTAATTCCCCCCCTCTCGGCGCTGAACTATCATGCAACGGGGTTTCGCCAGCCAGGATCTCCCACCAGCGTGTTACTGCTCCAGTCAGGCCGATCTCTAAGCTCCCGACCGGCCGTGTGGTATTATATTGCATGTTATTGTGACGAGTGTGTAAGCGAGAGGTGAGGATAGAACAAAGAAGAGGAAAGGAAGATCGCGGACAGTACGTGGCTCGTTTGTTAGGATACTGGCATTCCGGCATTCGCCTGGTATTGATCGGAGAAAACAACCTCCAACGACTCAATTAGATCTAGCTATAAAGCTAGTGTCGAAAATCCTTCCACCGTCGGGACGCGAACCTAGGTCCTCCCGGTCTGAGGCACTGCACTCATATCAGTTGATGCTCTGAGCCACCTCTCTTGTTCCATATATTAAAGAATATACTTGTTCTCGCCAGTATGTTGAACCACCTACCTACACCCACACCCCCTGCCACCCTGGCGCTCGTTACCAGCATCTCCGACTTAGCCGGTTCCGCTTGCGCCCTCTGCTGTCCCTGCCGCCCACGCCAAGTTGCCACCTGGAATCTCTGCACTGGGTGACGTCACAGAGGAGGGGGACTCTTGCACAGAATTCCGCGTCGGGAACGTTGACATGTAAGCAGTTCGGCAGGCAGAAAGGCACTATAAATGTTCATTTACATTTCGTGTAAGAATGCATACGTGAAACCAATTACTATAAAAAATGTTCCGGCAATTTCAATACCCAGCCAGCGCTTGGCTCCCTGATGTTTTTTGAACTCTGATAGTCCTCGTGTTTGGGTCAACTGCGCATGCGCAGTGAATTCATTCTCGTGTCTCTTGCTCCGCACTGGTCTAATGGTCTTTGAGTGCGCAGGTATCTCGCGCGAGTCAATTACGCTTCTCAAGCTGCCCTCACAACAACCAGTGGCTTCATCAACATATTCCTCTCCTTCTCTCTCGCTCTCTCTCGTTCTCTCTCGCTCTTCTCCTCTCTCATCATCCTCCGGCCTCTACCGCCTCGTTCTCACAACCCCCGCCGCCGCCTCCGCTGCCTTCATAACGTTGAACAGGTTGAAGCGCTACGCATGATATAAACTATTTAGTGAAAAAATTCGATTCAAACTCTTGCCACCAAATTAAGATCCCACAATATATTCATGAAAAGTTGTGAAATATAAAGTTATAAAGAACATCAATGCGATGATGGAATACATCTTTTGTGAGAGGGCGTAGTCAACATAGGAGCGTCTCCACTACCACCACGCTACTGCTGCTCCTTTCCCTCCAACCTCACTGCCGTTCTTACAACCGCCATCGCCGTCTCTCCGCTGGCCCGTGGCCACCGACGCCGTCATTCGGCATTCAGTTCTTCTCGACTCTATTTCCAAACTGGGGGAATGGATACACTTTCTCGCTACATTGCTCGGTCGAATTCAGCCGCTGTGTGGAGGAGAGTGCTAGCGGTCGGCTGCTATGTTCGGTAGTTTTGTGCGATCAATATCAGGCGAATGACGGAGCAATTTTTCTAACAAATGGGTCACGGAACGCACCCGTGCGATCGTTCATTCCTCTTCTTTGCTTTATCTTCTCCCATTTGATTCATACATGCACACACACACACAGTACACATGTCTGGAGACCAGTAAGGAGCCTACACCCTGTGTGAACTGGGGCGATGTCCAGTTTGAGGGAGATACCTTGGAGGTTTCCCTATCCATGTATCTCCGATTAGCGGGACACCGGTCAAATACATTGCAATGTCATCAGTTGGTGTCGCAATCCACCTCAGCCTGTGTACGTCAAAGATCTTGAAAAACGTTTGGCCACCGTGTGTGTCAGCGCCGCGTGGCGCAGGGGCGTCGCCCGTGTCGGTGTCGCGTCGGCGCCGCAGCAGATGCACTGGACACGGGGCGGCGGCGCTCATGACACAGCGCATTACAACCCCACCTCGCACACACTCAGAGGAACGGTTTGCGCGGCCTAGCGATATGGATTTTGCGTCGCCACGGCCCGCCCCGCCTCCCTCCCATGCTCCTGCGGGATAGGGACGATTTGACTTCCTGTTCCTCAAGCACGCTGCTGCATCTCCACTTACTCGTTTAAGTCCTATAGTAAAAGTGATGCAATGCTGCAAGAAAAGTGTCGACGTTATAGAAGTTGAAACATTTTTTGGGGTTTCTAATGCTGAGAAAGCGATTTTTTTCTTTCTCATAAGTTCATTGCAATGAAAATACGAGTTTTGGAAATTTTGAAACCGAAATTTGTTTTTTAATCGTCCGTACATTTGTATGTAAGCGACACTAGCAGATAAACTGTTCGTAAATATATCGTAAAAATCGATATTCCCCTATCCGCGATTTCACAACCGTTTGATATTCAAATTGTTGTTTTAAGGAGTAATATTCGCATATACTGAGAGTTTAATCGTACTAGAACTTTTTTAAAATTTTTATTTAATTTTGTGATAAGTCGAATTGGATATGTTTTGAATATAGTGTGTCCATGTCAATCTTTTATGCATAAACCTTAATATTTACCTGGGAGGTTATTTTCCATCCAGGCTATATGTTTTATTTATTAAAAGTTTTTATTAATATATAATGGAAGGGGATTTATTTGTCTGCAAAATATAATCGGCAATCATTTATATAGATTGGAGAAATCCTGAAGTACTACTGACCAAAGAGCCGGCCCCTAGCGGCCTCCATACTTTGGTTCATTTCGACTCAGCCAGGTAGGTAGTGACAAAAATTGACCATCGTCGGGACCTATACCAAGATCTTGGGCTCAACGCTGCTGGAAACCCAACTACTCGTATTTTGAAGGAGACCTAAAATGCATGTTATCTTCATACTAGTACATGCATTTTTTGCTTGCCACACAATTTGGATGTAGAGTCCAAATGCGAATTGTACAGATAATCCTGTTTCAATTATATACATATTGTGAAGCACAATATGGTGAGGGACAAATGTTAATTTTTAAAGGTAAACTAGCGTATTCTTATTTTAGCCTTTCTGTCCTGACTGTATCTTGAAGTACGACTCATTTTGATTGCTCCGTGATTAAAAGTGCACTACATTTACGAGACTAATAATTATAGCAGTTGATGTGCCTGGAAAAACGTATCGTCCAATCAATCATTTTTCTTGTAAGGGCGTAGGGCCTCCTTCTGGCTGGCGGTGTCCGGGTAAGCCAACTTTAATTTCTGATGGCGCTACAGCCCAACTTCATCCCATGTGATTTCCTTATACTCTGTACAGTCAGCGCTTTTCGATTGCAAATCATACCGCTCGTATGGGTAAATCGGATCGAATGATCTGCCTTTTCTATTGACGAGAAAATCGCACACGGTCCATGGCCCTCTTAAGGTAGAGCTGCGCCATCCGCCTGGCAGTCAGCAGGGAAACAGTTAATAATAGCAGCGGGCCTTGGAATTCAATTCCGGCAGTCACCGCATCCCCCGTGGTTGTTAAACACATGGAGCAGACGTCTGGAGTCGCCGACGAGGCTTCAGCTCGCGACCACAGCACCGAGCGCTGCCGTGCGGAGATGAAAGTGCCGCGTCTATTTCCCGACGCGGGAGGCGGGGCCGCGCGGCCGGTCGCTGCATCCAGAAGCTCGCAACGCAACCGCGCGCGCTCTCTATTTTCGCCCTCGACGGCGCGGGGAGGTGGGCGGAGAGCCCTTGTTGACATCCCGGCGGCGGCGGCGGCGGTGGCGGCGGCGCTTGGCACGAGGCGGCCTTGCAACGCGCCACGCGCCCTCCCTCCCCCGGCCACATCGGGCGAGTGGGCCCTGCACTCTCATGCGCCGTGCATGCGTTAATAATAAGCGAAGCGGCTCAGTGCGTGGCGGTTCGATCCACGGCCGGCCATCGTCACCGGGGTTTTCGTCGTTTCCCTCTCACATACAGCCGAACGCTGGCAAAAGGCAATGATCACCTCTCATCATCATCCAATCACCTCATAATTAATATTACAAGGCTCAATACAGGGCTTTGTCTTACCAAGTAAAAATGCCGAGAAGCTAAACCCAATAATGACACACGTTAATCTTTCTCTGGGACAGAAGATATGACTGGGCTCGGGAAAGAACGTGTAGCGTGATCGGATATGACCGATACGCAAATGATGATGGTGATAATAATAATAATAATAATAATAATAATAATAATAATAATAATAATAATAATAAAATAACCATACTTGAAGTAATTTCAATAGTCACGGGTCTCTTTATCGTAGTATCTCTTGTGGCACTGTCATGATACGCCAGCAGTAACGTAACTATGTAAAATAGATGTTTCTATTATAGCATTAGTCATTTCAGAAAATTCGCTAATTTCTAAAAGCAGTAAGAAACACACAGAATCTCTGTGAATAGAAAAACATTTCTGAAAATTCCAAAAATTTGTAATATTGGTTACCTGTCTTTTGTAGGAAACTTCGTGCAAAAAAGTTCGTTGATTAAAGCTGGCATATTGCTCGTTGAACAAAAGTTTGGAATAAAAATTAATTATAGAATGTTTAAAAATGGCAAGGTTTAGGTAGCAGTGAAAGAGATGTACAACTGTAGACATTAACAGTTCACTAAGTAATAACGTAATATTAAATGCTTGGAAAATATTGGTAATTCTTTAATAAATTACTCACAAAATTATGTTTTCAAAAGCACTGGAACCTTTGGATAAACATTTCCTAGTATAAATTCGAATGCCGCAACAAAAGTGATATTGATGCATTATCCCAGGAAAATATACGTTAAAAATAAAGGTTTTGGGAAGTAATTGAAGATGTTTACGAATCATGAAAAATAGTTCCACTGAAAGCGTCTAATTGTGCCCAAAATGTTCTAAAATGGCCGTTGATGTCTTATATGGTCTTCCTTGATGGTCTCAGTAATTATTAGACAGTGTCTTACCTTGCTCGCCCGCGAGGGCGCCAAGATAAGGAAAAGTCTAGCGATAATAACCAGTGCCGCACTAGCCCTCTTAAGTGGAACGTTTTAATATTTGTAAAGTATAACAGTGTTTCATTTCTCTTTTCATATTAAAATCTAACCTAACAAAAGACAAACCTATACTAAAACTTCGTCCCGATTAACCGAAGTAACTTTTTCTGGGTAGGACTCAGTCAGCATGTAGTGCGATTGCT